>BROG01001459.1:0-53489 GCA_030159075.1 Atrina japonica | reverse complement strand
GCTATGTTTTTCTAATGGCATCATCTTTATGCCCATGAGGAGTTTAACATACGTATTAAATTATCATCAATTTTCAATAACTTTGGCACTATGTTTATAATAATCAAACCTAGTTTTCCTAAGTTAAGTAGGTTTTCTCCAATTCAATTTTCTTACGACAGAAATTAGGATAAATTGATGGGAACCTAGGTTTAACTCATAACTCATATTAACTGAAAAAATAGGTTTAACTGAGAAAAATTAGGCTTAATTACTCATTAGTGAGATGATGGCGTGTAATAACGATACAAATGACTGACGCAATGATGCAACAGACGGATATAAAATACAAGAAACCAACACCACGATAACACACCCTTGATGCAATCTCATCCAGAGGTAACATAAGACACAACACAAACTGTATAACAATATTTTATTTGCAAAGAATGCCTAAGAAAGCTAAACCGCTCTAAGCATCTTAACTTTTTTCGGTAGGATCATGATTAAACTAGACTACATATAGTTACATATCTATACACATGTATGTATAATATATATTGATTACAATTTTTCAATAATACATGATTTATCAGCCATAAATATATGTATATAAAATCTGCTGAACCGGTATTAAAAATACGAATATATACCATATCTATAAAACGTAAACTATGTCCCATATGTAAAATAACACTGATTTAGATTCTGCTTATATATTAGATATTAACCATCTATTTATTTCATATTTAATTTAAAAATATATATATTTTTATGGTACGTGTCGAAAAATGCAACAGGAGGTACCACAGTAGCATAGGAATGGTTTGACGGCGATTAACACTGACATTATACTAGAACTCTTAAAACACCGTACGTATAACGTTAAGACGAATGAAGAAACAAGAGGAATAATGACTAAGTTTACAGCAGATGTAAATCGATATCAGTTTTTAGATATGGAGACGAATACATCAAAGAATGCATCAATAATTAGGAAAACAAGTTTTGAAATCATTTATTTCACGCATGTTTTACCTTGTTTCTAAAATGTAAAGAAAACGTTGATAATGAATTGTTTCTCATGTAAAGTCCGTTGTGGTTTGATAGCAACATAAACATAGGACTATTGAATATACTATAGGATATTCTAAATGAAAATACACCGTCTGTTCCGTTCGTGAACTTAATCCCAGCTGTTATTTCAATGTTAAGACGTTTTCGGTCAAAACTATTGAGAACAAAAAAATGGACAGAATCACGGTAACAACCAAATTTTACAATTTAACACATATTAACCCATAATAAATATATCTTTTTAGTGACCGAAATTGAGAGTCAGCGATGAACATTTTGTCAAGAGAAGACGGAACATTAAACAATTTCGATTTTGAGAGTGAAAAGCTTAAATGATGTTCGGAGTGTATGAAGACAGAAAACGTGAATGCGTAGATGGCTAAGTGGTTAGAACGTTGAGCATGGGGACCAGACGATTGGTGCCGTAGGTCGTGAGTTGGAACCCCAGTAGGGACATGTGAGTTTATAGGTAACTTGTTCTCTCTCTCTCTCTCTCGGAGTCTCTCTCTCTCTCTCTCTCTCTCTCTCTCTCTCTCTCTCTCTCTCTCTCTCTCTCTCTCTCTCTCTCTCTCTCTCTCTCTCTCTCTCTCTCTCTCTCTCTCTCTCTCTCTCTCTCTCTCTCTCTCTCTCTCTCTCTCTCCATACACATGTCCATACACATAAGCAAGTCTTGGTTTGTGTGTACACTCAAGCCTTGATTTGTTTTTTGTTTTTAATGTAAGTGTAACAGTAATTGTAATGATACGTTATTGGCACGTGAGACAATCAAATCGCTGCTAGACTTTATTATACGTGCTACATATGAAATATTTAGGTAATCTGTTATGATAACGCACAGATTATATGATCTGTGTTATATGTTATATGTTGCTTTTTTTTAATGTCCCTTTCTATTTACTACTGAGATTAATATACAATACAAGAAAGAAATCTATACAGGCATAGAATTTCTTAATTGTTCAATATAATTTGTAAAACAAATACACGAGGAACCCAGTTTGGCAATTATTCAATTGCTAAGTTTTAATTCAATGCTGGACCAGAATTTATTTTCACAAAACATATAGCAAAATAAGATTTGTTATGTCTGTGCATAACTCTTATTCGTTATTGTAAGCTAAGTATAAGCAGTAAAAAAGAAAGAAGTATATGTAATATATTCAGTAAACACAGCTTATGTGCATAATTTTATCACCACGTTTGTAAATAACGAAATTGATTTTTCTGGATTTTCTTTTCCTCATCTCATTTGTAGGTTGATGTACTCGTTTTCTAAAAGGTAATAGAAAAAATTCTTATATTATTAAAAATCTATTCATTGCTAGTTGCAGTAAAAATAAATGATCAATCAATGTTTGATCGTTTTGAACCATTCCAAGTCCGATTCTGATTTTTTGATACAGCTAGTGGCTGATTACTTAGAAAATGAGAATTTATGTTTGCCGATGAGATATGAAAGCAAATGTCGTCTCCGATTAGACATTTTACTGAACGTAACGGTTTTAACACATTTCCGTACCAACGTTGTCTACAGCTATTGAGTCACGTTGTAAATTGCGTTTTTTTAATTCAAAACAGTATTATACGAGATATTAACTTAATAAAAAGCAAAACTAAAATGTCAATCGAAATCTGGAATTAAACAAATGCATTTATATATATATATATATATATATATATATATATATATATATATATATATATATATATATATATATATATATATATATATATATATATAAACTAATCGTACTTTTGTCAATAATGTCGTATGTATGTTGTTCTCTGGCACCTTGTAACTGTTCATAGTTAGGACTGAAATTGAAAACGTATGATTTATATGACTTTACCAGTAGCTTTCACAAAGACGTTTATACCTTCAATGACATTTACAGCAAACACTGATACATATATACAATGATTTAGAATGCAACTGTATATGAATTAAATAAAACTTCTACATCAAAGTATGACTCTGATTGTTTTGTTCTGACAACCATTATTCTATATTGAACTATGTTGAACTTCTGTTTTCAAATGCAAAGTTATCAATTGAAAAAAAAAACAAGAAAAAGATGAAAAAAATTATAAAAGTAAATGAAATAATGTATGTACCAACCTTGTCGCAGTTTGGTCCTCTGAAATTATATCTGCAGTGAAATGGAATAACAGACATGTATTTCAAATATTCAATGGTAATAAACGTAAATGCAAAATTCTTTTTGTCAGAATTATTTAAGAAATAAAAGGTTAAAGGTAATAAGTTATGAAACGAATCGCCGAAAGTTTAGGATACCTTTTAAAAGGTATATTTAAAGACCGAATAAGGAATTTGAATATTTCGGGAGAACATGTCTGTTAAAGTATAAACATGCTTTTTTTTGTTATATAGGACCTCAAAAAAATCACCAGTATATTTGCAGAATTCCGGTTGACTATTCCCGTGTATATTGTAACCAATAAAATATGGTCACCACATATGACTGGACAATTGTTGTGTGTGGCGCAAACGCCAATGATAAATATATGTAAAAAAAATACAATATAGACAAAAAATGACTTTTAATAAAGAATAGTAATAAGCATTGATACCGACCAATGCACGTCTTTCAATTAATACCTATCGCACATTGTATCAACATTGAATTAAATTGTAGTATTCATAATTTTATTTCACATGTGTTCAACACGGGCAAGTGAAACAAAATAATATTAATGATGTTAGCGTATGTCAGAAACATTTTGTCAAGATTTATAGAGAAGTAATTGTAGATATTGTAAAATTCCTAGACGGTCAGAATATAAAACACGTACCGTGTTGAATATCCTCATATTTGTCATGTTCTACCCTAAAATAAAAAAAAAATAAACGTTTTATGTTGTACATTTGATTAAATGATGCATATATAATTACGTCACTGTGTATACTATCAGTGGATTTTCATGGTTGACTCGTAGGGAAGACCGACATGCCTAACTAAATCAAACAGCATACCTTGTAATGTGCAGATCGTAAAGTATTGATATATATATATATATATGACATGCACCGATAGAAGAGGGCAATATATGAATAAATTATTTAAGTACATTATCATTTAGTCATATGCTTTAATTACGGGGTTATCTAGTATTGACATATCAATCTTTTTATTCAGACATCAGATCCATCTGTTCTGTGATTCATTCACTCACACATTAGAACAATAATCATGCGTTACATCGTTACGTGTCTCCTTATTTTTAATGAGTTCATATTTACCTTTGACGCTGTTCCTTGTTTACTACATCAAAACAAAAAAAAAATACATTAGCCTAAGAGTTGGATAGAATAGAGATAGTATGCAAGATCAAATTGAAATAATGATGCAAAAGAAAATAACATTTTAAACCGTTCTATTAATTGGATAATAGATCAGAATATGAGAATAGAAAATAATCACCACATTGGTTTCAGTAGTCATTTTTGGCGCATTGCTGATCTATCAGTAGGAGCGCAAACCAGAATGAATTATCTGATTTTGTTTAAACAAGACAGATGAAACTGCTGTTTAATGTAGATACGCAACATTAAAATGATATCAAACTATCACACGTTGTTAAGAATACGGTATGTTTTATGTGTTACCATGATATTGCATATTATACACCAATTTCCTCGTGAATAATAACAACTTTGTCTTAAGTAGTCACTTTTTAAACTTTGAATAAAGTTTGACCACACAGACACATACAGGCAGACAGACGGACAGTCAGGCAGACACACACACACACACACACACACACACACACACACACACACACACACACACACACACACACACATATATATATATATATATATATATATATATATATATATATATATATATATATATATATATATATATATATATATATCACCTTTGTTTGAATTAAGGTATCGTCTGACATGTATTATTCCTAGAACTGTAGCGACGTAAAATACAATCAATGCACTGGCTGTTCCACCTACTGCCCCTGCAAGCTCAGCGGTACAAGAACAAACGTTTTCGTTACGTTCTACAATATATAATTAAATGATCTAATGTTATATACTTACCAGAACCATTGTTATTTATTTTCATGAAACAATATATACTTCTATATCAATAATCGAATGCATTGTATTTTATGTACATCCCAATTGCTATAAATTTATAAGCGTAATACAGTATTTAACAATTACTTGTCATTTTAACTTTTAAACAGCTTTTTCATCAGCAGACATTTTGGTAAATGTTATTAATAGAAATCGGTGAACAATTCCGCTATAAAACGCGAGTCCAAAGAACAATCGATATTTCACACCTGTAAAGTCCATTTTCTCTCTTTTGAGACTGTTCTTTTAAATATCTTAAATTAAACGTAATCATAAAATTTAAATTTTACAGCGATGTATTTAAATTGACCATACATAACTGAATTGTGAATATGCAAAATGTATGGTTTGATAACAAAATGTTACCCACTTACTGCGATGGAATATGTTGTAAAAATTTGTGTGGGCAAATGCACAGTCGATAAAACAGCACCCATAATTCTTTATGATCTATGCATAAGTAGGTCGTGTGCAAATCAGACACTCTGGGGAATATGGCAGCTAGACTGACATGAGATTGAATAATATTCAAATAATTTTTACTGATTGAAAAGAAACTCAGAATTATAAAGTCATCATGTTTAATATAATGCACAAAATTATGTTTCTGAAATAATTTCATCTTATTAGTAGTATTCTTGGCACGCAAGATGTTAAACAACATAAAAACAAACAACAATGTTAACTTGAGACTCATGTTGACTTGCAATTGTGAAATGATCCCTTATTTACCACTCTGCATGAATAAAGTGTGTGACAATTTAGGCCTATTCATGCATACATGTATAAAATGTTAATTGAATCATGTCTTTCTATTCTAAAATATGTGTTTATCCTATATATAAAAATTTAATTGCATCCTTTGGATATTATGACAAAATGATATTGAATCAAGGGATCTATATATTTTCATACATGATAGGTGTTGCATATAAATAGCAGGCACACTGACTATTTTTAGTTAATCATGAGGATTGAAAACTGCTTAGATTTACAGTATTATGGCTGTTCAATGTAATGGTTTACACCCACGTAATTTTTCTTAAATTTGAAAGAAATCTAACATCATTACTCATGGAAATCTCTTCCCCTGAATTGTTTGATGCAATTAAAATTCTTTTTCAATGATGTATAACCTAATATTGCTAAAATTTAAGATATATAGCTTACGTAGTTTTTGCAAAAAATGACTTAATCCAAGTTTCGATAAAGAGCAAACGGACTATACTCCCAAAACGAAGCAATAGACACAAAAGCGAAGATAAGTTTAGAAATGGACAATTTTGTTAGTATCAAGTTATGATATAAATCGTAATTATGTGACTGTATATATTGTAAATATAGTTAACAGAATGAAAAGTTAATTTCACAATCGTGCTTGATTTACAGCAGAAATATTTCGTATTATCTGAACTTCAATGATTTCAATAAAGAATGTAATAAATAGATTTCATAATTTATTTAATTAGAACGTAAATATAAATAAATTTCTGCCAGCAATCTTCACCTTTTCGATATGTGTTTATAAAACGTCACACATTCAGTTGTATTCGATAAAGTGGGCAATCGGATTGCGGAACACTCGACCAAAGACACGGTACTCCTTCACATGTTTTTTTTTACAAATATGATATCGAATAGGGGCTGAGAAACATAGTTATCAAATAATAAGTGGGAGTGGTCACATAAATCGAGTTAAGTGTTCGAATATATATTTTCGTCTTTACCTTGATCCGACTTTTCCTTGAGTCGTTACTACGGAAGTGTGGACATTCATGTCATAAGACACTCCGTTAGTTTATAATTAAGACGATGATATTTTCATGGGATATTGATGTACGTTAGATATTATCATGCTTAATCTGATTATTTATATGCTTGTGACTGGCAAAATGCCCCGACAGAGTAATTGGACTTCTCTGAAATCAATACAAACGTATTTATGTGTGACACACAATTGAGATTTACTCAAAATTCTTTCACATGTTCAATTTATGCGACTGTAGTTAGACAAATACAACTGATTTTGCAAATTCGCTTTTTATCGGTTGTGGAAACTAGTTTCTATTAAGGAAACAGAACAAATATGGCTACAAATGGAAATATAACACCGGGGATGTTTCAAAAATCCTATTATAAATCTTTTAATTTAAATAAGTTGGTTTAGAAGTTGAAATGGCAGCTTTAAGTATTATTTGGTATTTCCACGCCTAAACTGACGAAAACAACTTAATATAAACTATACAGTGTTTAACAGGCATTTATTTTGCTATTGAATGATATATTACGCAAGTATCTTACCTACAAATGAAATACAGCTTTTGTGTTCGTGGTATTCACTTATACCGTATGAATTGTTGGAATAGACTCTGAAATTGTATATAATACCCGGATGTATATCAGATATAGAGGCTTGCATCACATTCCCTTGGCCAGTGTCCGGATACTCCTTAGGATTAACAACGAATGCCGTATCGTTCTCTTTTTTATACATGATATAAAAAGATTGTTGTGCACCTCCATTGAAGTTTGAAATCCAGGTCACCGTGGCAAGATCACCGACACAACGGACAGATACAGATCTAGGTGCTTCTGGTTTTTCTGAAATTGATTGGTTCTAAATCAAGCTGATCTAATTTACAATAAATAATTACTTCAATGTATGATAACGTTTCAACATTAGAATATATTGGATATAGCATGTGTGTTCATATAATATTGAATTTATCAAATTAGTATATTAATTTTAAATGAGTTTAATAAATTCGATATTACATGAACATGAGTTTTAGATATTATTTATTAAATAAATCCAGTGACATATATGTCTACATAACTGTCCTTAGTGGACAATAATTGGCACGTAGGCCTTATAAGTGGACGGCTGAAAAAGGATGCATTGCATTCATTGCGCAATGGAAAAAACTACTTTTTTATTAATGAATAATCGTTACTTTATTTGATCTCCGGTATTTAGGTCGGCCATTTTTCAGATTAAGTTTCGAAAAACAACATTTTGATTTTGAAAAAAAGTAATTCTTTTGAAACACACAGATTTAAGTGTTGAAGTTCGCTTGCAGACATTTTTGTTAATTGTTATCAATAGAAATCGGCTAACAATTCCGCTATAAAATGCTAATCCGTAGAACGACCATAAATCGATGACAGCGCTATAAATATATCTTGCTATACAATAAATTAATTTGAAATACAATTTTATGATAAAACATACAGTGTGTACGAGTCAAACGATGGGTTCAACTCAACTCGATTGAATTGTTTTGTATGCGAGTCAGCATGACACAGCCAAGGTACGATCCTGTATCATATTGTTTTATCAATTATGTCATGGAATTATATGTGATAATCAGGAGACTTTTTACGATATCTGTTGTTAGCTAAATTGAGCGGTCATGGGAATTTAAAAGGTGGTGGAATGACTGGGATATTGCCAGATAAATAAAAATTAAAAAACGGCAATGACTCATGATACAGGTATCTCATTCTTACACTCCGTCTAAAAAGGATGTAACTCTACATAGAATATGGTGATGCCACGAACAGAAATGAAATACAAATTGCCCCGATACAATGGGAATCTATATTTCCCCCAAGACCCAGTGGGCGACTCATAAATCCAGCAAAAACCCATGATTAGTTGTGTTTAAATAGCTACGTGCAATCATTTTGTCTTGTATATCCTGTAAGAAACATAAATTTTTGTATACAAGAATTGATTACTATAACACTACCTATGTTATATAACAGCAACCAAAAAGGAACATTTTTTCAGAAAACAATTTGTTCTTTTTTTAAAGTCGGCCGTTTTATGTAAATCAAAATATGTTTCTACCCATTTATCAAACGTTTTAATATAAATCAAATATTAAATGAAAATCATATTAAATATGTTTCGAATCCCCTACCTGCAGGAAACACTTTATACACGATTTCTCCTCTTCCTAAGTTATTTTTTACTTCTGCCACATATTCTCCAAAATTACTTTTTGAAATATGGAATCGTTTTGTTAAATTGATATAGCATGCATTTTTGTCAGGTTCTGTTTTTGTGATATTAATATCCTTTCCATTAGCCACTATTGTTGAATTGACATCAGTCTTATTTACCCTGAAAATCCACTTAATATCTCCTTCAAGTGGTAAGGGATAAGCTATGAACCTGGCAGACAGTGTTAAAATACCTCCTGGTGGGACGACATATCGATTTGGTAAACTCACTCTTGTGTCTGGTCGTGGAGAACCTGGATGTGGAAATAATAATAGATATCCTTAAAGGGGCATTAGCTGTGTTTATACAAAATTATTTTGATTTTTTCTACGTTTACTACTTGAACTTGATGCAAAATAACAAATAAGAGCTATACACAGGCATAAATGAATCTTACATTCCTATATATTTTGTGAAGATAAGGTCAGGTCTAGTGTAGTATGTATATACAGATACTGATGCATGTACAGGTAATAAAGTTGAATTAATCTAAAATAAGAATGAAAGTATCAAGATCCCTTTTACTAGTTAAAAAAAAAAAACAGCTATATGTGTAATTATGGCAAATCATTCGGAAATTTCTGATTTTGAAAGCTGCATCACTCAACCCCTAACTCACCAAAAATCAAAACAAAACAGGATCCATTATGTTCTTTTTTTGCCAATTCTACTAGTCCTGTTAGTAGCAAAATTTGGAATTTTTTAGAGGCCCAAGCGGCCTTAGGACGCTCACAAGGCAAATTTGTTCAACATTGCGGACAGAGTAAAAATATTAATAAAGGTAAATGACGATAAAAAAAACCGGATGTTTTCTGTTTGCCTAGAATATTTCAGAGACCCTTTTTGAACCCCTATGTGTGCTAGCCCTTTTCATTTGCAAACATTATGCAGCCTTATAACCAGGTTGTTCCTGCCAAAATCCAGACAAAAGATGATAGCAATAATTTACCATGAGCCATTTACGTAATGTAAAAAGGGAAATAAACAGTCTCATTTAAGCACCGACCTGACCTTAATTGCGGCCCTATTGACTTTTTTGTATATCTTTGAGCGCGAAAAATATTTTGGTTCTTTCACTTTCTGTTTGTCAATTATACGTTCGATATAATAACCAAAAAGTGTCAAAGTATAAAAAATCCACATGGAAGGGGAAAATACTCCCATAAGCGTCGACCTGAAAATGTCTGCTCTGCTTACTTAATTGTAGATCTTTGCATGTCCTATTCCTTTCGACGGGCCTTAACAGTCAATTAAGTGAAATAATACCATTATTTGACCCCATTTAGGGCCCTTATTAATCCTAGACCTCTTTGACTTGCAAACATGCAGCTTCAAATGGGTAGATTTCCTATCAGTATTGATTAAATTCAGTCCACTGGTTCTTGAAAAGTCGAAAATGTCTAAGATTTGCCATAAATATTTTCCGTTGACTTAGGTGCCTGTAAATTTTACTTTTGACCCCATAACCTTGAAAAGGTTGTCAATATGATCCTTATATGATTCATAACACTTTTCTCAGACATTTTTGCATACAAAATGTCAGTTTTCAGTTATTATAACATTTGTACTGAAGTACTTGTGGCCTGTTTATGGTAAGATTTTATTTTTATTTGCAAAATTTGTAGATATTGACTTTACAATCACGCATACAGAATTTAAATGTCATCTGACCATTGGCTCTTGAGAATGTTGCTAAAGATCTACCAAGTTTTGGTCCTCTTTTGGTTCATATGGGGAATAGC
Organism: Atrina japonica; assembly: GCA_030159075.1. NCBI lineage: Eukaryota > Metazoa > Mollusca > Bivalvia > Pterioida > Pinnidae > Atrina > Atrina japonica. The sequence continues at coordinate 42,562 of BROG01001459.1, read as the reverse complement.
CCCTTTTTATTTGCAAACTGTATGCGGGTGCCACATGCCAAGTTTGGTAAATATTGGCCCAATGGCTCTTGAGAAGTAGTCGAACATATGCATAACGTAACGATGGACGACGAAAGACAAAGGATGATCGCAATAGGTAATCTAGAGCCTTCGGTTCTGGTGACCAAAAATTCCACATAAAAGAGGGAATAACTATGCCCCAACCTGACAATTTCGGCCCTGTTGACGCTTTTGAGTGTCGTCCTGCTTTTTTTTTTTTTTTTAGTTTTTTTTTTGCTTCTTCCCATTCTTCCTATCTATCATACTGTTCGAGATAATGACCAAAAAACAGACCATATTGACACTGTTGTAGATCTTTGTGCGCCATACATCTCTCTTTCTGTCTATCTTTTATACTTTACGCAACAATGACAAAAACATGAAAAATCCTCATAAAAGGTATAAGCATCTAGATGACGGTTTTTGCCCTGTTGACTTTTTTGTAGATCTTTCCGTGCCAAACTTTTTTTCTTCTCTCTATTTATGATACATCTCAAGATAAAGACCAAAACAGTAAAAACATGAAAAAATCCAAACAAAAGGTGATATAACTTCGGTAAGCGTAAATCTGAAAAGTTCGGCCATGTTGACTTTTTGCAGATCTTTACGTTCCTGACATATTTGCTTCTTTCAGTTTCTATCTATTATACTTCTCGAGATTAAAGAATAAAAAAGGCACAAATACATAAACAAAAGTTGGAATAACTTTCATAAACGACGATCTGACAATTTCGGCCCTTCTTGATATTTTTTGTGATCTTTGCATGCCAAACATTTTTGCTTCTTTCCACCTCTTCCTGTCTATTATGCTTTTCGAATTATTAACCAAAAACCGAAAAAAGAAGTAATCCACAAAAAGGGGGACTTACCCCCATAAGGGTCGATTTGACAATTTCTGCCCTATTGACATTTTGTAGATCTTTTGGCCGAAAATACACATGAAAAATCCTCTACAAAGGGGAAATAACTCCCATCAGAAAGTTCTACCACCAGAAATAGTTGGTGGATTTTTGCGAGCCAATTATTTTAAGATGACAATATTTTTGTTCTATCCTTAAATATTTTAGATACAAGTATTTAGTAAAAAATATCTGCAGAGTGAGTGTTAGACGGGTTTGGCTATTCCTTTGGAATTATTATTTCGCCTTGTATCACACGACTTTCCCTTAAGCAAACAGTTTTAAAATTGGAGCTCAATTGATGAAAACACAGTGATAGTAAACATAAACCTAGTACCTAGTTTGGTATTAGCTGGAAATCTTTTTCTAAATTAAAAATGGAGACGCACCAATCGATAATCAAAACTCAAGACCATTAGAACATGACGAATTAAATGTGCAAATGTTCTCAACATGAAAAGTAATTGCGAATCCCAAAAGGGATAGGATCAGGTGTATTACTAAAGTAATATATGGCACTGATACACCATATGAATTCTAAATTATTCAAAAGCTAAGATGTACCTACAACCGATACCGATTTGAGCTACCATATTTATATTGGATATGTAAACTTCACAAAACCCCATATATGCAGATGTATTTAGCAGAAACCAGAAAATATTCTACCAAACCGTTATATTTACTTTTCACCAAGATACTGACAGCTGTGAAGGAGAAATTTTTGTAATAATGTACAGTTGTTTATTTCACAAGCTGTGTAACTCAGATGTGGATACTTAGAAACTCTAAACAACTTTTAGGAGATATGAAGTCATTTTTTCACAGATTCATAGTATCAAAACATACGACTTCTCTACTCTTTACACAACATTCCACATAAAAATTAAAAGAGAGACATTTTATCATCACAGAAAACTGATTTTTCACAAAAGGTGGTACCCGTAAATTTAAATATCTAGTGTTTGGTTATCATGATAACTATTTTCTCCAACACCACTCCAATTCTACACACAAATAAACTAAAGGTAAAATAAAAATGATTATGGAGTTTCTGATAGACAATATATTTGTATGTTTTTTTAGTAGAAGTTGGATATACTTTATATTTTTAGTTTATTTAGGTATCTGTGAACTTGACCTTTGATACAATGACATTGAAAGTTTGTCAAAATGATCCTTAGACAATTGCTAAGAAGTTTCAAACTTTCCACTAAATCTTAGTATACAGAAGCCCATCAGTTTTGAGTTATAATGTTATTTATGTATACTGAAGCGCCCAAATGGCTCATTAATGAACATTTTTTCACATTCGCAAACTTTGTAGATATTGACTTTGATGTATCAAAAATTTAAAAGTCTTCTGACTATATGTATTTGACCCTTTTGACCCTTTTTAGAGCTCCTGTAAGTCCTTGCACTTCACAAATTTGTAGACCCTTAACAGGACACAGCTTCCTGACAAATTTGTTGAAAATCTGTTCAATAGTTCTTGACAAGATATTTAAATGGAAAAGTTAACGGACAGTTGGCAATAACAATAGATCAATCGGCCCTTTGCGCCAGGTGGGCTAATAAACCTAACATTATAGCAATAAAAAAGTTTTATCACAAATTTATATGTTAACAATTATGAAAAGATACTTACATAATACGGATATATTAAATGATTTGGTACTAGGAATTCCATGACCGTTACTAGCTTCACATTTATATGTTGCAGTGTCAAGACAATCAGAATTTGATATATTCCACATTCCATTCAGAGTCTGAAATGTTGTTCCGTTATCAATGTTTATAATCTGTGTAGTTGCAGCAGGATTGCTGTCTACTTTACAGTACACTGATAATGCAGTATTTTCCATCACCCTGTCTCCAGATCCACCATTTATTGTAATATTCTGTATCTTAGCTGCATCTGTAATATAGGTATATTTGTGAAAATATATGTATTTATCTAAATATCAACACAACGTCATGCTATGCCTTGTGAATGTCACAATCTGATTTAGTATTTTAAAATATGTACATTTAGTGTTTTACATGGTTTTGTTCATATGCAATTGATTTCCTGTGGTGAACTTCACGGGCAGATATCCCAATGGTAGCCCCATTGTGGTCAGTGTAATTTCATAGGTTAATTTGGTATCGCCAAAGTAGTTGAGTTTATTTTTATCCTGTCTATATAAAGCCGGTTTTGGATTGTGTCTGCTTACTCTTCCTTAGACAATACACGTTGCACGATTTTCTGTTTGGTATCGCTTTCACAGTCATGGGGTAAGTAGAATTTCTATACATTGTATTAGTTTTTAGTATTTATATTCAGTGAATATTATCAGATAGTTCCTATCACTTATAATTTCTTTAGAATATCTGCATATTATCAAACTTTAATTTAAATGTATTATGTTTACGTTTGACTTTGTTTTATAAACGGGTATTGTGTTATAAATATACGTTAACTGTAGTGTTGTGTAATACACGGAGAAATATGTAACCGAATATTACGGAGTTATCATTTCATTTGTATTATTAGTAACTTACATCTGTATTACATTTGTACATTGTAATGTTACGGTGGTTGTTTATTTATTATAATTTATTTTAGTAATATTTAGACAACACGGTGTGATATTGTATTGTTACTTGTGTTTATATTATCAATGTCGCACGGAGGAAAGTAATTAGTGAACTTGTGTGGTATATTGTGCACAGTGCACGGAGTTATGACATTTATGCTGTATAGTAATATTCTTTACGGTGTCATATAATAGCGTAATTTGTTATGCATTCCTGTTTGTAAGACAAGTCATTTTCTATAAATGTAAATGTAGTTATTATATTTTCTTTTCTTTGATTAAAGGTTTTCAATTACAATGCCAAAGTGTGTAGCAGCATGGCAATGCCAAAGGGACTGGTTAAGAGAAGTTCTTTTGTTCCGATTTCCGATGAAGTGTTTCGGTGGACGAATATAAGACTTATGTAAACATAATGACGGTTATGATTATTAATTAAAATGTTGTACAACACATTAATGTTCATTTTATATATATATATATTTATATATATATATATATTATATATATATATATATATATATATATATATATATATATATATATATATATATATATATATATATATATATATATATATATATATATATATATATATATATATTCATATTGTATATTGAACAGAACATGACTCGGTCATGCATGACAGTGAATAAATGTTCCTCATATAAGACAAACACTGCTAAACTGGAACCCTGCCATTCAGTGGTGTAACGGGACAAGCAGGACCACTAAATCCTCAAAAAAAAAAAAAAAAAAAAAAAAAAAACTGTCAACCAACAGTGAAATTCCTACAAAACTTATCACAAAATCTACAACAAAATTTCTAATTTGAAAACTTAATTTAAAAAATAACACCAATGTATTAATGTGGATTAGAGTCTGACCTTTCTGGCTTATCCCACCGCTGCCACCATAAATTGTAACGGGACAAGCAGGACCACTAAATTACCACAAAAATAACAAAGTATCAATTTTAAATTTATTCAAAAAAAAAAAAAAAAAAAAAAAACAATGAAAAAAAAATGAGTATATATATTTAAGAAATGTAAACCCTTTCACACACTTCTCACACCTTCCAATTCAATGCAATTAAGAAATTCATTTTTTACACAATTTGATCAATTAATTAACAGAGTTATTATTTGATATGTCCACACAGGAATTATAACAAGTCTTTAATCCTTGGTTCACAAAGAATTATAATATGTCCACTCAGGTATTTATAACGTTCACAAAACAGGTTACAACCGTGTTTACCAATGAGTTGTCCACTAAGGACTCAGCCCAGTATACATTAGAGGATACAATCCATTCCACAACTTATTTGTCCACTTAGGAATCTGAATCATCCACATAGGAACTAAACAACATTACATAGTCCACTCAGGAAGTTAAAATATGTATGATCCTCTCAAGGAATTACTGTTCAATTATGATTTTATGCATCGTGTTATTCCAGTATTGGAAGCTGAAATAAATTATTTATTTTTTCTATAACAAAACAAACAATCAAACAAAACATGATGTTATTGAAAACCCAAGATTGAAATATCGAATATTTATTTACTAACCGGAACTCATGTTATTTCCGGTTAATTATATTTCCGGTAAATGTAATTCCGGTCAACATATTTCCGGTTTACAACTTCCGGCATGTCAATTAAAATGGCGGCTTATATGAATCTGAATATCGCCTCAAAAATAAAATATTAATTCAATTATAGTACCAATTAAATAAATAGTGGTCTTACTTGCAACACTTATACTATAAGATTATCTAAAGCAATTCTCAATTATACAGAAGTCGTACAAAACCATCCGGTAACTAGTATTAAACTGTATAAAACAACTATACCAACATATCAGAAAACACAAATCCATTACCAAAACACTTGGTTGTCCAATAGATAATTAACCAGTAGCTGTCGATAAGGTCACGCTTGACAAGCGCGCACCTGTATTTCATTACCTGAAGTAATGACCATTCAAAACTAACATATTTATACCTAACCTAACCTAGAAATATATATATTGAAATATAAAACTCAACTAGTAACAGAAAAGAAATTAACTTACCACATTCTGTTGAAATGTGCCTTCAATTTGGGTAGGTCTAATGGAACTTACACGTACACATCTGAACTCGTGCCTCTCTTACTCTACCCACGTGTACCTATATTTTTCTCACCTGATTGCACACATCAAGGTCTGTTAAATGCTTACTTCCGGTAGAAGTTGAAAAAGTTGTCCCGCGAAAATTCAAATTAAAGCTGTATATAATATAGTGCTGTACAAAAATATACATGCTGACGTCACAAGTGGATTATAGTTTTAATGTCATTATGTTCACAGTACCCAAGCTCACGAATTGCGATTCTCGATATTCTTACGACTACGGGTATTCAACCAGGTAATTATGTCAGTTTTCTTCTATGGGAGATCCTAATATTACATATGAGACCAAATTGTGCGAGCTGTACAGTCATTTATAAAAGCATCAAAAAGTTTCTAATTAGTCCATCTAAGGACATCCATTGGGACCTTCTTTCTCTCTTTCTCTCCTTTCTATGGCTAAAACGGTAGTGCTCGACTCTTGATCCTGAGGTCGTTAGTTCAAGTCAAGCCGACGGCAGGTTGGTTTCCTGTTTTTCAGATGAGAGAATAAAAACTGAGAAATAGTTGACTAGTTAAAGAACCCTCACTGCTCAATGGCCATAAGTGCCGAGCATAGGCCAAAATTTGAAGCCCTTCAACGACATTTGGTGACATCTCCATATGAGTGAAATATTCTCGAGTGCATTGGCGGATTCCAGGAGGATGGTTGCGAAGGTTGTAACCCATCTTTAAAAAAAAATTTTTTTATTAATACCAGCATGTCTGGAATCCAGAAAAAGGCCTTCCAGACCTTTTAAATTAGGTCTACCGAAATCTCTTCGCCTTCCTACGCTCAGCAAAAGCAATTATGAGTTATACTCTTGCCTCTAACTCGAAACCTTGGATCCATCCTGGATTTGTATATTTTAGAGTTTATGGATTTGGACTACCGACTTTGTACAACTGTATTAAGAGTTATATTTGCCCTACTTATCGGTTATTGTTTGTGTTTTTTTCAGCATGTATTAATATGACAATTTATTTATAAACAATTGCATTGGATCTAAATATATACGATGTTCCCCTGTGTTATTTTCAGCTACAGATCTGAAAATTTTTATCCAAACTTCTTTCCAGAAGTGTAATCAATGTGATTAACTAGCGGATTACTAAGCGTATTTTCGCGTCTGGGCGCAGAGAAATGCTTTTACGGGTTTAAAATTAAAAAAAGATATTGTTTTTATTAGATGCATAAAACATGACCCCCTTTTGAAGTATTGCCGCACAATTAATCAAAAACTTAAAATCACGTCCACTGGCCAGGGAGAGCGTTCCCCTAAAGTCTATAAAATAGTTGTGAAACCTTTATTTTTTCTACAAAAGGTCGGAAAATTAAAGACAACTTTCCCAAACTTTTCCTAAGATTTCTTTTTTTTAATTTACTGCCACTCAAACGTCATGTCCTTATTACGTCAGTATAATTGTAAGTCACCAGCATAAAACACAGTCTTTAAAAGAAAAATTCTAGAACACCCACTAATGTAAGTATTTATTGCATATTCAAAAGTTAAAACTAAGTCCTCCCTTTCAAAAAATCTGGGGCCCGGAGCCTAAATGATGCAGTTCACCATTCTGTTGAAATGGAGAGTAGAGAAAAAAATAGGAGAATCTAGGGGTATTCTATACTGTAAGAATTTCACCAGGAAAGGGGATAATTACAAATGGTAACATCTGTTTACCGAAGCAAAGGTGATAACAGGCGAAGGACTCATTGAGCCAGATGGGAGCTTACTAGACTCGGAGAAGGGTCTACTTGACAAGGTATTGGTGAAACTTGATGATCAGGTACCTGTTAAAATTATGAATATCTCATCAGTGGTGATTTATGCAGAAACTGTTGTAGCTAAAGTTACCCCAATACAAACAGTTGAAGACTATATGGTATGTGCTGGTGATAGTACAGATGAGACAAGTTTGTCGGGAGATGTGCAAGGTCTTCTAGAACGTTCAAGCAGAAGCTAGTAAGATGTAAAGAAACTTCTACTGGAATACCCGTCTGTCTTCTCCAAAGATGAAAAGGATTTTGGGAAATTTGATATTGTTAAGTATTGTATAAATATTGGATCAAGGGCTCCAATAAAATAACGACTGAGAAGAACCCATATGCATCTAGAAGGTGTTGTGGAAGAACATTTGGATGACATTCTCAAGTGAGACGTCATTGAGCCTTCAACACGTCTCTGTGCATCTGCTATTGTTCTCGTCAGGAAGAAAGATGAAACGACTCGATTACCGCAGGCTCTATAAACCTACGATTAACGACGCCTAACAATTACTCAGGATAGACTAAACTCTTGATCACTTATCTGGAGCTTGTTGGTTTTCTACTATAAACTTATGTTCCGATTATAGGCAGGTAGCTGTAGAGCCACAGGATAGATCAAAGACAGATTTTTATTACAAAACGAGGGCTTTACCAGTTTAGGTTTATGCCGTTTAGACTGTGGAATGTTCAAGAGACTTACTGAGATAATTTTGAATGGCTTACAGTGGGGAACTTGCCTTGTTAACCTAGATTATATCAGTGTCTTATTTAAGAACTTTGACGAAATGGTCCAGAATTTGAAAAGAAAGATTTTTGAGCGATTGCCAGGACAATATTTTTCAGTGGACAAATGAATGTCAAATCTCTTTTGATTTATTACAGAAGATGTTGATGGAATCACGGGTTTTGGCATATTCAGACTTTTTCATTCAGAAATTTTCAGACTTGATACACACACCATTTACCGTGGGATCGGCTCCGTGTTGACTCAGGTACAAGGTGAAAAAAGCGAGGTATTGTCTATGCCAGTCGCACACTGTCGAAACCAGAACAAAAGTACTGTGTAACAAGAAAAGAGCTTTTAGCTGTTGCATACTAAGTAAATTACTTCCGCCGTTATTTATATGGGAGGTAATTTATAATACGGACAGATCATGAATCAATCCGTTAGTTGGTAAACTTTAAAAATCCAAAGGGACAGATAGCTCACTGGATTGAAGTTCTCGCAATATCTGATATGAAAATTGAACATAGACATGGAGCTCAACATAGGAATGCAGATAATTCAACACAACAACCACTAACATCACTGATATTTACAGAATTATGAGAAATCTTGCTAACTGCCAAGGTGGAAACAGGTTTTACAGCATTTCTTTCAAAATACTTTTTTAACATGTTAATGTGACAAACCACTTTTTCTTCACACCGACTGGGTGTTTTACAACACAATTCAAGTCATTAATCTTAGTCAAAATTTCATATGGACCATAGAATCTAGTCTGTAATGGTTTCCAGGAACCGGCAAAATACAAGTACTTTATCACCTACCTTAAAAATTCGGTTCCTGGCCTTTTTATCATACCATACTTTCATTTTGACTTAAGAACCCTTCAAATTGACTTGTTCTAATTTACTTGCATTATGTAACCTTTTTAGACACATATTAAAACAGTCATAGTAATAGTCAAATTGCTTCAAATTGCAAATTGCTTAGATATAAGCAGACCGACAAAACGTAAGAACTTAGAAAGGACCTTATGGTTTAAGCCTTAATATTCCTAAAAGGAATGGCTTCAGGGAAACGAGTGGACGTATATATAATAGTAAGTAGAAACTGATTCCCAGAGCTGGTCACAGGCAAAGGACCTACACACCACTCTACTAAAAAGTTTCTAAAAAGCTTGAATGGGTTTCAGAAAGTGTCACTAAGGTCAATAACACTATCAGTCTTGGTTAAAACTTCGGAACTGTCCGCCTGTTGCGTTTTCGCAATTGTTCTGGTAACATCACATGCTGGATACATGTCACTGTCATCATCTGAACTAACATTAAGTGTAACGGCTTTACAGACAATCGGACCTGCTAAATCGTTGCCTAGCAACAAGGAAATGCCTTCAATTGGAATAGTAGGTTGCACACCTACAATAACTGGTCCAGTGATTAAATATGACTCAATAAAAATTCTATGGAAGGAAACATCAATGACGCTTTACTCCACACCCTGAATAAAACTGTTCCACCAACAGAAATCTGCTTGGAAGGTACATATCCTTGTTACAAAAGAGGCTTATAATTTGCCATAAAATCATAAAAAAACTGGACTAAACTACAATCATGAACATCAGGAATTTCAGACCGAGACAAAACAGAAGGCTTCCTTCTAACCTTACATGCAGCACAGGAATTGGATTTAGGTCATTCTTTCCCTTTATTCTCCAACATTCACTAACAATATGACCCCTTTTCTTACAATATGCACAGATAGGAGATGACCCTACATCATTGAGACCTTCAACACGTCCAGGTCTTAGACCACCTGCGGTTTTGGCTGTAAATTTGAACTGAGAAAATGATGATGACTGAGACTCTGACTGAAAATATTTAGCACTAGTATTTCCAGATAATTTTTGCAAAAAACATGTTGTGAGTGAGGGCATATGTATCCGACATAAATGCCGCTTCATTTTGGGTTTTAACATGTTTGTCTTCTAAATGAATTCTCAATTCTTGGAGTACACATAGTTAAAATTCTTCGACAAGGATGAGTTCGCATAAAGTTTCAAAACTTTTATTCACACTTTTTGACCGTAACCATTGTTCAGATAAATCTTTCTTTTCTCTAGTAAATTCAACATAAGCTTTTAAAAATCGCAGCCTTCATCTTGTCATAAGCTATCATCCATACCCACTGCCGAATAAACTTCAGCCGTTTTACCAATTAACACACTTTATAACATAATAGACCAAACAGTGCGCGGCCACTTAAGATTTTCTGCGACATTTTCAAACTGCGGGAAGTACTTATCAACAGATTTTTCCAGAAATTTTCGGAACTAAGCGTTTATTTTTAGCAGCGTCAAACTCAGACAAAAATTCTAAACATGCAAAGCCATGGCGAACACACACACACACACACACACACAAACACACACAAACACACAAGTATACACAAACGCACACACATACTATAACACACAAAACATAGAAAAACGTAAAACTGTGGTTTAAAACCTGGTATTCATGATCACTGGAGCAAGTGTAACAACAGAACGCCCATTTTCACAAAAAAAGTCTGATACATTTATTTTACTTTTCATAAATACACATTTTGTTTTTCTGTTTCTTTTAAATGCGATTTGAAACACAAACACTTCAAAATACATTTTGTTTCTATTTTTTTTTTAATTACACATTTTGATTTTTTTCAAATTTCGATTTGAAAGACAAGTATATCAATTTTTGTTAAATCTTGGGGTCAGTACTACTCAGATATTCTCTGCAAAGTGCACTAAAGAAGTAGATGAACATTGATTAGATGATGAGGTATTCTCCTGATAGCATAGTTAAGTTGTAAGTAATGAAAACTTTATTAGCGTTGCTAGTTGTCAATTTTTTTCTGAGATACTGAAATGTACTGTTTGGTCAGGTAAACACGATTAACATGATGAATGGAATAAGAGACGCGAAAGCACGTTTTTATTCTAAAGAGTAAGTAACATGTTATTGTTAGACTAGCTTATATGAATGCTGTGTTAAAGAGTGTCACATTATTTTGTTCAATAGTACAATAGATGAGTTGATTTGATGTGAAGTCAAATGTTAAATATTGCAATAAAATCCTATGATGTGCTTCAATATGATAATCCTCAAGTTAAACTTTGCATGGCAAGATGTTGTTTCATTTTCCTGGATATGACTAGTCAACGTTTCTAATTAATTTTGATTAAAATTCTCTTATTGTTTGTATTTGAGAACCATTGACCCGTTCTACGAAAAAACGTTAGTTCTAAATCCTAAGTCTTAATGAAAATTGCATTTGAACTGACCAATCAGCGTTGCATTGTCATGGTAGTTAGGACTAAAAGTTAGGATTTAAGAGGACCTTTCGTAAAACGGACCCCAGGTTTCATTAACCTAACGGCCATTCTAAAGTGCTATGCTTTTGTATTCAATTCATACATTTTAGAATATAATGGCTGTATTTTACCATTATCAAGACATCATGCAATTAAAAACTTCTTAGAAATAATGGAGATTTTGTATGTATCAAATATATCTTAAGAATACAAGTTAATTTAAATCATTTAATACTTGTCATATCTCCACGTATACACAATTGCCGCAACACATTAAGTGTTATAACATATCTACTTACACTGTATATTCAGTGTCACAGCTGGTGATGTCTGGCTATATGAGGCAATATGTGATGTAGCCCGACAGTGACACTGATGTCCATTTCTGTCTTTGGTTGCATTAAATGTAAGTCTGGATCCCTTCTGTATTGTTGTAATCTGACCTTGTGACATTGGTTGATTGTTACATATCCATGACCACACAGCTGGGGGGTTACCATCTTCTGTCAGTGTACAAGTCAAGGTCACAGTGTCGGTCTCATTGTAAGTCACATTTCCTGCAGGCAAAATACTTGGTGATCCTGTAGGTGCATCTGATAAAACGGATATATTAAGGTGGTGTAATAGAAAAACATGAAGATTTTATACAAGATTCTCATAAGAAAAAGAAATAAATCAGAAGAATTAATCAATTATGCAAAATCTATAGTATTTTGACATACATTTATGAATTTATACTTAACCTGTTAACAGATATAAACAACACTATGATTTCATTCGAATCATTACATATCCTATGAGCAAGCGAATTGTTCATTTAATTCAACTTACACCAAACATGTACATAACTCTTAACTGATTTCTCTGAGGGATAACCAGGTATATTGGACGCCTCACAATGTATAGTTTTATTCTGATCTTGTCTGTTTCCCGTCAATGTTAAAGTACTCATTGTTATAAACTTGTCTCCCACTGTGTTCTGACGATGTACAATATTGCTGCTTATTAAAGAGTTGTCTTTGTACCAAGAAATATTGGCCGCTGGTCGACAGGTTTCTGATGTACATGTCAAATTTACGTTTTCATTCTCCGTTACATTGACTGTACTTCTGTTCTCCATGGTCACAGTGGTAACTGGAACTGAGAGCATTTGTGCATATATTATTGAACATACAAATTATTTTTATAAACACTTAGTATAACATAACATAAATAATATCGGAAATTTTTCATATTTTTTGTGCCATCATGATAAGCTGATATAAAACAGGTACCAGAATATACAGGCAAAATCGTTTCTATCAGTATCTAAGTAACACATATTATCTATATTAATGATTTATTTACTTTACTGCTTGGGCACCATGGTCACATTAGTAACTGGTACTGAAAGTATTTGTATAAATAAATAAATAAAGAACACTTAGTATTACATAACATAAATAATATCGGAAAATCTTCATATTGTTTGTGTCATCATGACAAGATAATATAAAAACACTTACCAGAATATACGGGCAAAAATTGTTTCTATCAGTATCTAAGTAACACATGTTATCTATATCAATGATTCATTTACAAGGTACATTCTTGTTAATGTTCACAGAACCATTAAACTGGTTAATTATCAATTTAAATAAACTAACCAGTGGCAAGTGAATAATCCAACATACTGATTATCAAAACATATAGTTCCATAAAATTTCTAGAAAAGGATACTGCCACAAACTTTAAATACTGATAAGTAAACAATGTTATTTAATGTATTTTCAAAAACCTAAATGTCAATAATGGTAACTAATCAATAAGTAATTCGATATCTTATCATAAAAAAAAATCTCAACATTAAAATCAAAAAGAAATAATGGATAATGCAATTGATATAATGTAAATCTTTCACAAAATTTTGGCATTTCCATAATATCGCTAAATGTTCAAGCCGAGAGATATATTTAACGATGCCCAGATATTGATTACCCCATGACATTTTTTAGCAATATATAAAAATACGTCATAACTTCTTTGAAAAAGAAATAGGTTACCTCATCACATTTTTCACAATATATAGAAATAAGGCATAGCTTCTTTTGAAAAAAATATTTTTTATATTTCTTTCAAACGAATGACAAAGATAAACGCTTACCCTCATCACACACAATTATTTGTCGTAAATATACGGACATATTTATAAAGATAGTAGTCATATTTCTAAAAAATAGTCAAATACATTCAATTTTTATGGCTTTTCTTAAAAGGAATATCCACACTTTTTGTGCTTTTATATTTTAGTTTCCATTTAGCTGTTTTGAAATTCACAATATGAAGAAGATTTTATAAATACGACCTTGAAGTTGCCAACAGACAGGTGTCATTCGCCACCAAAACAGTTGGAATATGTTATCGTGGTATTCTTATATCCAGTGATACATAACGTGTGTTTAAGACTATAAATGTACATCACGGAACTGAGAACTCTCCATTGACCGACTCCAAGGGACACAGTTAGGTAGTTAATGGTAGATCTTTTAAGATCCTTGCATTCGGAGTGCAGGTACCGGCAACTCTGTGTGAAAGATTGAGACCGAAACAGCGATGGCCGTTGCCGAAAGATATCTGGAGGATTACAAATTTCAGACGAAAATCTCATAACTAAAGCAAGTCAAATACATGAGAGTACCCTGCGATCTCATTCACTGAGTGCAAAACAGTTGTAAATTACATACTTTTTTAAAGTGAGTAAATGTACATTTTACAAGTTATAGAAATTAGAGTGCGAAACAGTGTGCATTGTGTCAAGAAATTTTATTATCCTTAACTATTCATGTAATGTATTTTAGAAATATTAGTATGTATTTCAGATATAGATCACTAAAATATAAAGCGTCTGGATGCATTCAGCATTCCGTTATACCGCCAACATTCAGAAAAAAGGCGACATTATAAGGGGGGTGAACTATATATATATATATATATATATATACATATATATATATATATATATATATATATATATATATATATATATATATATATATATATATATATAGTACATATATAGTTTTTTAACCATCAAATCGCCAAAAGTTCGACCTCTTTACCTTATATTCATATAACCTGGCGAAATGTAGTCTCGAGAACTATTTCTTGACCCGGACACGTTCAAATTTTAGGTAATAAAGAATAACGACATTGAATTTACACTGACAAGAATAATCGTTCTTTCTTGGTATCCTACCTACGAGTATCCAGTGGGGAAATTAAATTATTTTTCCATCAAAATTGTCATAATCGAAAGTTGAGTAGAATCATCCGCAAGATAATAAAAAGGTTAATCCGCCTATCATGTTTTGTGAAGTGGATTATACCTCTGTCAGCGAAGTACTTCTGAAGTCAATTCATTTCTACAGAAAGTTGGATTTCAATTAAATACCAAATGACATTATGTCAATTACCTTGTTGATAAATACATGTGTACCTTCATAAATAACTCTACAATCAAAATGGAGATGGGCACGAATGAGTGTATCGATGGGCACGGATAAACTAAAACATTGGTACGAGTCAAGATGTGTGGAATTACAAAAATAGTTCATCAATAAACAACATCTAATTGTGATACAAATAGAATTAAAATACCTTGAATAAAGAGAGAAACTGTGTTGCTGTTGTCACCTCCAAATGCGGCATCACAGCTGATATTGATACCATGCCATGTGTCTGGTACACTGTCTATAGTTAGTGTAAACTGGCTCCTGGTCACATCACAACTTGCTGTATATGGACAGGCAGGACCTATTACACATACAGTGTTAAATCCCATACCACACTGACCAAGTTTGTTTGTCGGATAAAATATAACATCAGTACCATTGATCCCTCCTGATACAGCACATGATATGTTCATCTGACTGTTAACTGTGGGTCGTGATGGCTGAAGAGACAGTGTTCTTGATGCTGGAGTAACATTAAACTGGTCATTTTAAAGGATATTATGCATATTTTAATATATCAGTAAATAAATAAAAAACACAGAGAAAATCTTAATGCCTGTAACACATATCAATAGATATTCATCAACATTATGTTTTTCTATTTAAATTTGACAATGCACTATGTACACCGATCTACATGTATTCTACCGTGCATTATGTATGTTGAGACGTGTTTCAATGTTATATTGAGATCAGTTACAGTCGCCAGAGATAACTGGTTTATTAATAAATAAATCTACAAATAGACAACTTCACTTACCTGCCAAAGGTTGGATAAAAACCTAGTAGCACTAATGCTGCTGTGTAAGTACTTTCCATGTCTGCATACTTGCTTTACGTGAATACAACTTCCTTGTTGAATAAATGTAATTATACTTGACCTAGTTATTTTATGTCACGTAAACTGATCGAATGTATTTGCAGATTGCTAGTATTTAAATACCTTTAGGTATATATTACATCTGTGACATGCGGGTAAGACCTAGCATACTTTTAAAGTGATAGACAATAATGCAAATCGCATTTGTAATGTTGTTCGTTCTAGCTAAACCTGAATGTATCTTTCCCTTATTTCATTGATTCCACTGTGTTTCTTGTTTCTTCTTTTTCTATATTTTATCTGTGACAAACAGGTAAGAATCAGTATACTTTTAAAGTGAACGACAATGATGTAAATCGCACCTGTAATGTTTTTCGTCATTATAGCTAACATGAATGCATCTTTTCCCATATTTTATTGATTCCACTGTTATAAGTATCATCCAACCCAGATGATTTTTGCATTCCTTTTTCTACATCTTCTAGTAAATACCAACTGTGTCAACTCTGGGGTCAATATGGTTAGACCTACTTCGCTTATTTCTTCAATTAAGTACAATATAATGTTTTACGTCTTTGATAGCTATAAATGATGAACCTATTGATGTTGATTAACATCCGTATACATTTCATATTTGAGGGTTTTACGTTTAACGAATGTAAGCTTGTCAGAATGTATTGTCAATACGGATGTCGTTTGGGTGACAGATAAACATAAAGGCACCTGCTAGGGTTCTATGAATATTTATGTCACCCTAACGGCATCCATATTGACATTAATGCTTTTTTACAAGCGTTCATTCGTTATATTTACATATCATAGTTTTCAAATGAAAAAACCCAAAATAAATAGAATCGAAGTTCCCGCCCAATCATGATCAGTCTCATTATGATATATATATATATATATATATATATATATATATATATATATATATATATATATATATATATATATATATATATATATATATATATATATTTATTTCAACTATCGACCGAAAACCGATCCTTTTAAAAATCAATCCTAAATATCTATACTAAAATCAGGTTTGAATAACTTATAACTTCTAAATACCCATCCTTCCGAATTCCAAACACCACAAAAACGTGTTATTGTACTCAAAATAACCTCCGAATTCCATCCCTTTTTTGTGCTATTCAATCGTGACAGGATTTCAAAGGTCAATAATATGTGTATATTATGTTGTGCTTCCATTGACATTAAACTTAATTAACTGGACGCTTGATGATTGATGAAAATTATATTAAAAAGGTTTTGTAGATCTACCTAAGAATTATCTGTCTAAATGTATACAAAGAGTATGAACTTAAGATGTATAATTATCCTTAAGAAAACAAAATTCTCCTACATGATGAAATAAAACAACACACATTTGCCAGGTTGGTTATAGAGTTCGGTGTACTAAAACAATTATCAACAAACTCTGGACAGTTAAAATTATGTCTAACCCGAATAATTCAGTCCAAGTTAAACTATATCTTACTTATATGATGTTACCGAAACTGTAGCAGCTCGAAACCATCGTTGCATTCCCCCTATCAGATTTTGTAGCACCGCTTGTGGAATGGCGTTTTACACTTCTACAAGGATCACACCAAGTAGAAATAAAGTACCCTACACATATCGAGTACATATATGCATCGTAAAATTAACATCATGAAAATACTGGGTCAACTCCTTTGCACGACTTGCACGAGGAAATTGACTGTCATTTAAGGGTATGCGTACACTGGTGACCTGGATACGTCACTAAACGATTTCCAAAGTAAATATCATATATATATATATATATATATATATGTTATATATATATATATATATATATATATATATATATATATATATATATATATATATATATATATATATATATATATATATATATAGCTAGCGTTACGTTGGAAATAACATTCTGGTGCCGAAAGCAACCTATGTGAACGTCTTAACCACCTAAAACGTCATTGATAAGTTTGGTGCCTCACATGACTTCAGATAGGTAAAATGATTGCAGTCAATGTTTTCAGTTCGTCTAATTTTTCAATGTCATATGAACCCAAAGTTTTGGTGTTCTGCGTTATAATCAGATGTACAATAAAAGAAGACCAATGAATATTGAACCTAGAATACGACAAATAAAATATAAAAACGGCCACAACATTACAACTATTGCGAATCCCAAACAGGATTGGACCAGCTATTCGGAAAGAGTCAGCGCCTCTGTTACTATGCTACACCCATCGCTAATGTTCCATGGAGACCTCACAAGGTCAGTGAAAAGGTCAAGTTCGGTGAAAAGATCAAACTCGGCGAAAAGGTCATCAGTTAATCTTAGATATGTTTAAAGAAATGGAGTCACTGTGTACGGTCGTACTCCAGAATACTATCTAGTATTCATGATAGGGGGATTTCATATTGTTTAACAAGTTTAATGATAAACAGCGTTTAACAACATATCCTTATGTAGTAATTTTATTGGCGATTCATTGAACCCATTTTTATTAAGACACACGTGGAGGGAAGTTTGCAAGATCTACATTTCGATAAACATCGTTTTTCATATATCTGTGTAAAATCTCAAAACAATTGTATGGTCGGTATTATTGATCCTGTTAACCTTGAAACAAAGTTGAGTTGAGTTGATCTGTGCCTTTTCGTTGTCTCGTTGTTTCAACCTTTCGTCTAGAAAGGACAACCTTTAGTGTATTTCAATTGTCGACCTTTCGTTGTTTCGAGGTTTAGCACTCCTTAATTGGTGAATTTACTTTGTTTCTCCCAGAAGGATGATATTTTATTTGTCTTAAATGGCGATCTTTCGTTGTTTTGTCCCAAAAAGACGCAACAATTGATAATTGTGGTCGCTGGTTAGCGACCCTAAAAGCTCTTCATTTCGTAGAGAAATGTACACCTTTCGTTGTTTCTCTCCTAAATGACGAGTTTTTATTTTTTCTTAATTAGCGACCTTTAGCTATTTCGACCCGAAAGGACGATATTTCATTTTTCTCAATTGTCTACATTTCTTTGTTTCGATAGCCCCGAAATTACGAGATTTTTTTCACTCAGTTGCTGACATTTCGTTGCTTCCCCGAAAGGACGATATTTCATTTTTCTTAATCGTCGACCTTTGTTGTTTCGTCAGACATGTGGGTATTTTATTTCTTTTAATTGTGTACCTTTCGTTGTTTCGAAATTTTATTTTTCATACTCTTCAACCTTATGTGATTTCATATATATAGGATACATTAGAAACAACGCAACCGATATTGGTCTTTTGAAATATACAGGTAACAAAAATAAATTGAGAGAGAGACAGAGAGAGAGAGAGAGAGGGTAAACTTACATCTATATATCTTTAAATATATGTTGAGTATTTAAACTAGAGTGCTGCCTGACACGCTAAATATTCTTTATGTCTGGTCATACGATGTCGGTAAAACTATTCCAACCATTTGAAAAAAATTGAATTGAGTGATGCATTTAATTGCTGAATAAAACTTTATTTATAAGCCGGTGGTCTTAAGCTTTATGTGCAATTTTTTATATAAAAACCTCAGATACCAAAGTATAAATCGACAGAATGTCCAGGACACATACAAATCCGGTAACAATGGACTTTTAACTTTTTCTTCTTTTGATTCAGCAGTTTCTGAATGAAGTCTGCTTCGTATGAATAAAGGAACAGGTCGGTCAATAAAGGAGCACAATTGGTCCCCATACAAATGCCGACAGTTTGTTGAAAGACCACGTCTCCGATCATTACAAATATAATGTGTATTAGAAATTCCAGCATGTTTTTATATCAACTTCAGTATATTCATGTGTAGAATCAGAGTGGTGTTTGACGAAATACGTATCCTGATAGCCAATCACTAGATATTTAAATGTTCGGGTACCACCTTTAGTGAAAAAGCAGTTGTCTATGATGCTGAAAAGTCTTTCTTTTAATTTTTCATGTGGAATAGTAGTGTAAAGAGTAGAGAAGTCATAAGTTTTGATACTGTAAATTCGAGAAAAATTGTGTGCCTTCAAATTTTCTAAAAGCTGTTTAGAATTTTTAAGTATCCACATCTGATTTACACCGCTTCTGGTATAAGCAACTGTACAGTATTGTTGAAGGTTCTCCTGAACGGCTATCAATATCTTGGTAAGGAGTAAAGATAAGGTTTGGTAGAACATTTGCTGGATCCTGCTATGTATCTTTGCTTATATGGGGTTTTATGAAGTTTAGGTATCCAATATAAATATGGTAGCTTACATCGGTATCCGTTGTAGGTATATCAAATGAGCGTAATACGGATACGTGATTTTGAAGGAACTCGTCCTTGAAAGTGAGCTACGTGTGTATGTAGGATTACTAGAATTCGTATTAAACCCAAGTTCTTCTAACAAACAATTATAGTAATGTGCCTTACAAATAAAAACTATATTATTTGAGGCTTTGTCTGCTGGTACCAGTACATATTGGTAATGTAACCTATCCAGTTCAGTTACTACTTCTGGATCATTAAATACAGAGGGATAACGTGTTTTCATAATCCCTTTAAGTTTTCGAATACGAGATTTTATCAACCATCGTATGGCTTTCAGCCATTCAGACAAAGTGTCTGGTTCTACATCTTCATGTTTGGCCCATCGTCTGGCATAATCTGCGTCAGAATCCATAACTAGACTGAAATTCTGACGCCAATTAAAGGAACGGGCTTCCCGATATTTAGGGCCCCTTAAAATAAGATTTCTGAGGCCTTCATTTTCAACAATAGAAACGTCGTCGGTAATGACATGCCCGATAGAATTGTATTTGAAATGAGATGAAGCACATGAACTTGTGACAGTGTTGTGTAGAAGATGGTTGATGTCTAGGCACTGCAAAACCTGTTTGTAATTGAATAGCTTAGATGCGATGCTAGGTGTATAGCTATATGGAATGCAAGGCATGGTCTTCAGTTTAAAATATGGTGGAATACAGGACTGAACTTTTTTGTGATTTAGAACATTGCCAATAAGCTATGTCCATTATAATGGAGTTCAATATGTATTCTGGGGTTGAAGAATCTGTGTAGGGGTTCATTCTTGCTTCTTCAAAAAGTTTATTGAGATTTGTAAAAGGAACAGAATAAAGTTTGCTGTGAATGTGATGAAGACCCAATTTTTTTGTTAATGTAAGGTAAAAGAGATGAAAAAGTGACATCATGTATGTAGGGTCGGTTGTAAGAACGATGTCAGTGACTTTGTTTACGTCTCTCGTTAGAATTAAAAAGTTCCATCACATAAACACC
The DNA here is from genome assembly GCA_030159075.1 of Atrina japonica. Taxonomy (NCBI): domain Eukaryota; kingdom Metazoa; phylum Mollusca; class Bivalvia; order Pterioida; family Pinnidae; genus Atrina; species Atrina japonica. The sequence goes on along the minus strand of BROG01001459.1, from coordinate 21,439 downwards.
ATTACAAAGTGGGCTTGATAGATTGCCCACACTTTGGATATTATCGTTACATCCATAGGGATATGCAGTGCCAAGCTGTTTAATCCAAAATTCTTCACGTTGTCTGCGGAAGGGGTTACTCAAGGTGGGATTGTTGGTCCAGTGGTATATTTTTTCAATTATACGTACTCGCATAGACAAGATGGAATGGTCAGGGGAGTTGAAATGTCGATAGAGTATCTGGTTACCCCTATTATTAATCTCGAATCGATGACCATATACTCTTTTATTTAATGGTCCCTTAGTTTCGCCAACATAAATCAAACCACACAAGGTACACTCTATTCCGTAAAGAACGTTAGATGATTTGCAGTCTAGATGATCCCAGCTTCTGGTGTTGTAATGCTTATTTGTCAGATTGCTGGTGAACACTTGATCGGTTATTAATGTATGACATGTTTTACAATTTTTGACAGAACATTTAGATATTGTTGGTATATTATTTGAAAATGAACTATAAAAAATGTCGTCAAGTAGAATCTGACAATTTTTTATGGGAACATAAGCATTATTATGTTTATACTACAACTGGTCATCTTTTGACTGTACAAATGTTAAGTTGGTAATGTATATAATTGAAATAATATGTTAAATTGATGTTGCCTTGAATAATAGAACGGGTTGATAACAAAATATTACTTTATCGTTTGTTACAGCACTTACGAAAATGAAGTAATTTCATATATTTTGAAAGAAATTCTTTGTTTTGAAATAATTATCGAACTATATTTGATATTTTAGCACCATCAGAAGGGTTCACATTTGTATTCAATTTAAACACATCAGTTTCCATGGTATTACCATTCTACAGTAACCCACCAGCACAACTTTCGGACATTATGGATTAACACAACTGGCAGTATTTTCACATTTGTTAGACAATCCAAGGCATTTCTTTCTCATTAGTTGATGAGGGCACTGTACTGAGGGCACAAGATTTAGAGACGTTGTTATACAGACAAAAAGTGAAACTCAATATAACATCACTTTAAAACAATCACTTTGGAAATTATACGGTTAGGATTACCAATGCAGAAACACTTGCTTCTAGCGTGAATTTGAGGATCGTCAACTTTGGTAAGAAATTAAATGTAGTATATATTTTTAGGAAGCACATTTATAAGTTCTCATTTAGCTTTCGTCGGCATCATTACTTCGATTAATTACTGGTATATTGAATATAACACATTTGTTCCTTCTCATTTTGTAGCATTTCAAACCTTGTAGTTTGAGACTGAGTAAACATAGATATAAAAACTTTCAACATCTTGAATTTTAAATTTTATTTTAATCACTTCAATACCATATTTTGGTACCATTTAAAATGAGCGTATCTAAATGATTTTATGAATAGTTTATGTAAATTAGAATGAGAATGATTTAAAAACCCGTTTTTATTCGTTTGAAATAATTGGGGGTTGTAATGTTGATTTTAGATGTAGAACAACAACAAAGACCGTCCAATGTAATAGTTTGGTGCACAGGTAGCGTGGCAGATATATCGTGGATTTCTAACAACAATGGCGGTTTGGAACAGGTTTTCAATGTTCTGTACAAAGAGGACGATACGCTTTTCTTCAGTGTATATCATCAAGATTACCATGATACGGGAGAAGGACATGTCATACATGCAACTATTGGAGATATTACACCGAAAATTATCTACAATCTTATAGTAATTGCCAAAACATCTCGTGGCACCAGTGATTTTATTGAGACGAGAAATTATGTTATATTTGGTAGGACTGAGTTGACCATATTGAGCATATATGCGAAAATATAAACACACTAAAAGTAATTTGAATGTATCATGAAGTAACACTACAAGGCAACTAAACCAAGCATTTGATTTCTTTATAATATCGTAAACTATCAATCAATTTCGTCTTTCGTACAAAATAATTATTGTCCTTTTGTAAGTCTGTAGCACGTTAATATTTGACTGATCTAAACTCTGATATGCTTTTGAACTAAATCAGAATAGTTTAAATTACATCAATACATTTATCTAAGGTCATCAATCTTTAATATCTGTTATAGTTATTAATAAAGTTCATTAATAATTTCTTTTATTTGCTTTCTAATTTGGTCCACCTGTTCGTTCAGATAATAATGGTAATATCAATATTTTAGCAGTATTTTCTACGAACATTCTACACTAATATGTATGTATGAAAATGTACAGTTCTTTTTAGCTATTTAAAGTTGTAATTGTCAAACTGAACCGTTACTATGATCTTTGATCCGAAAACATTAAAATCCCTATCATGTATTCTCGCTTATACTTCTTACAAATCTTTAACACTTACATATATATGGGGATTCTATAGTTCTTCATATAGTAAATACTGGATATTTTTTAAAATGGTTTCTGACCATGCCATTTGATCTGATTACCTTTAAAATTGACGCAAATATTCTCAGCATCATTGCATATAGACATCTTCCGGTATCACAATTTCCGAGGTGGAAAGTTTTTGAGCTATTTTAGGTTGAAGTTTTTATTTTGAACTTTGACTCTTCCTTTTCACTTGATGACCATCAAAGTTCACACACATTTTTCGTCACTAAAATTTCCGAAAAATCCTCAACATTTACGTATTTATGATTATTATATCTTTTTAGCTATCTAAGTCGAGGTAAAATTTCAAATTCAGTTATGACCTTGAAATAAGATTCGATGACCTTGAAACTTTATACAATATTATCCGGCACATATCCAAGAAATATTCAACACTAACATGTATATAAAAATTCTAATTTTTGAGCTTTGTAGAGTTGAAATATTCAAACTGAGTTAAGACTTTGACCTTTGGTCCAATGCACTTGACACCTCTGAAACTTTTTTTTCAGCTAATGCAACTTAATATACTTCCCATGCATATGTCTGTACTAAAAGTGCTTAGTTTCTGAGTTATTATGACATTTATCTGATTAAGAGTATACAAAATTAACACCTTATTGTTCCGCCCGCCTGGAACTTTTTTCAGTGAACACTAAGATCAGCTTGAAAACTTTTTAAAAAATCTAAAGAAATTGCCTACAGCTTACTATAGTAGTTACAGTGGATGTAATGGAACAAAACTGTTCACGAAAAAGGAAAAGGAAAATAATTAAAAATAAAGAAAATTTACAGCAAAAATCGGTTGAACTGGTTTTTGATCTACAGCTGATACACAATTTACTTTAAGAAAAAAAAGGAATAATACTTTGAAAAACCCCTAACAGTACGGTGGTGCACCAAAACGTTTATATTAATCCCTTGTTTTGAAAAAAAACAGACGGTGAAATAATCCAATCGGAAGGTTAATAATATAACAACCGTTTTAATTCAAATAAGTGTGTATATATAAGCTAGTACTAACAGCTAGTTCCAAGTCCTCCTAAACATCTCAATATATCATTACACACGTTTGTGCGTGCATGCGTGCGTGTGTGTAAGTGTAGTGTGTTTACATGCTTGTAACAGAGGAATGGCGGGTATGTTTTTAATCTTGGGATTTACTTGACAATATATTTGTAGCGTTTTTGTATTAAGTATTTCAGTCCCTTTACGGTGTTTGTTTATTAGCTGACGTATTTTCGAACGAATCAGATTGTATTCAGAATTTTCTGAATAAAAGTAATAAAAAGGTCGGCCTATAATTTAATATTTGGATAAACTAAATATGTCGTTTAAATTAAGGATTACAGTGTAATATTCTTGTGCACTGAGTGTACCACAACAGACATGAAAGATAGAATGGGTTCACGAATATGAGCTCCAAATCAGGACACTTTCATTAATACATACTTGAGGGAATAAATGACAGTTTTACGAAGAATGTGATTATCTTAAATAGTCGGCATTCACCAGGTCATACGTATATAGTCTGTTTGTCGCCTTCATACTAGAACGTGTTCAATAAACAAACATAACAAATATTCAGAAGGTAACTAGAGAGTGATAAGTCTTTGTCATTGGTATATGAAGAGCCTTGTTTTAAAGTAGACATTTTGCAACTTCTACGGATCTTTTCTGCCACTATTTTCTTTGACTACCTGTAGTGTAAAAACATATTAAAATTTGTTTAATAAACCATGACCATTTTGACTAGACATTATTACTACTCTGTTTTAATGTGGAATTGCAACGGATGTGACTGGTCTCCAGGAAATGTTCACTCTCCCAAGCCACCTGATCCCACCTCTTCATTTACCGATTTTTCAGAGGTCCGTGTTTTTCTAATGTTCACAATGTTTGTATATGTTATATTTGATTTGGTTACTATAAATACGTCTGTATCTGTATTTCAGATAATTATAATACGTATGTGTTTCTGTTACTGTTGAACGTATCTTTGCAAACACGACGAATGAAATTCCAAGTGATTTCCACCCTGTATTACTGCTTATATAATGAAAACTGCCAGTTCTCCCTCTACAAAATAGGAAACACTTGACAAATAAATTACAGATAAACAATCATCGTGAATATTTAAGAATTACTTTCGTTGTTGCATTTTTACTTCCACTTTACAATTTAATACCAAGACATATTTAATTTTCCATATTTACTTACCGACTGCTATTTCCTTCATTATAGATATACAGAAGAATTGTATAGTTGTTTCAATTACACAAGTGGGTTATCACGTGATCTAAGTTTTGACCGCTTTACCTTTGGCGTAGTAATACATGGATATTGAAGAAACCTTTTTCATGACCAAGTTTTTTTCTGAACATAGGAATGAATCAATAAAGAATATAATAACACACCTTCATTTCGTATTGCAACTTTGTCTAGCATCTCTGACTAACAGCTTGCTTTGCAATCACCATATATTCCTGTCAGAAACAATTCGTCAATAGCATCGTGTGAAATTGGCTCTCAGTTTACCTCAAATCCTATAACTGCTAGGCTAATTCCCAGGCCCATCTTCTTTTTCACAATCTGTAATGTTAATGCCGAGCATAAGTAGTGTTCATAGGTTTCTCAATAAATTGACCGGATACTCTATATAATTAGACCTGTCGAGTTTGCGTAATAAAATATATGATCATCTAATAAATACTAGTATGAATTTACTTACATAACATATAGATATACATAGGCCTACACGGATTTTCCATAACTAACATGTGTATAATTATCTTTTAAACAGACAAATACAAGTTAGTTATTTCACAATATAATCTGCATTCGTCTTTTTCCAAATGATTTGAAGGATTTGCTGGTAGGATAGCCTATATACTGAAATACTTACGAAATCATCACGCCAGCTGATTCAGCGATTGGTAAAATGTCAAATAGAATGGCTACTTCCAGTTGTCAGGAAGGAGTATAAGCATTCAAACTTAAACTTTCTGTAATATATCCTACTGATAAAATATCACAATTCAAACAAAAATTTGTTGTAAACAACGATCATATGTTGCTATCCAAATCGCACATGGTAGGCCTATCAGCCATTTGCATACGGCCGATTCGGGCAATTCTCTTCTGACAAATTGATCCCTCCTCTACTGAATGGTCGAATATTAATAATCGCGAACTAAATCTGAGAATAAGTATTCAAAATTGTCCACATAACTAGTTTCTTTCCAAATGATATAAAAAAGAAATTAAATCTTAATTTCATTTAGTATTTGCGGTCAGAAAAGAGAACTACTCATCATGTCAAAACAGGTGTTAAGTTATTATGTCATACGAAAACAACCCCCGCAAAGTCAGTATTCTGGAATGAATTTAGTATCCAGTGGACTACAGTTTTTCATTTTTTGAATATCATCGGGGTATCAAAAAAATTGCTCATTGAAACAATTCATTGTGCAGCACTTCATGAGTCCTTTATAATAGGATATTCTAAACATAATTGCAAAGTTATAATGCCCAAGACGATAGTTTCTGTCAATTGGACCTCATTAGTTGAGCTCTATTCTTGACCAAATTTTCTAAAATTAACGTGTTTTCAGACAGGTTCAGACAATAAATCCAAACATATCGCCAAACTCCGTCAAAGAGTAACCACTGTAAACAGATTTTAGCTACGACAAATTAGATCTGACAACAGTCTCAACACGAAATATAGTTGTGAATTCCATACAGAATGGGACTAGGTGTCCTGAAGGACTCAGCGTCCGATGTTAGCATGCCCGACACGTCGCAAATCTTCCATAGAAATGGAATTCGGAGAAAAGGTCACGCTTGGTGAAATCCTAAACGCCAGTTTCAAACTCCATTTTTTATATTACGGAAAAGTGTTTCACAGTTTCAATTCTTTATTTAAGAAAAAATGAAAAAAACAGCAGAAAAATATAAACAATAAAATATTATTTTATAAAAAAATATTTCAGATACGAAAGTATAAAGCAATAGAAAGTCCAGGAAATAGATACAAATCCGGTAAAATGGACAAACACGGACCTCTGTAAACCAAGAGGTGGGGTCAGGTGCCATGGAGGAGTAAGCATCCCCTGTCGATCGGTCACACCCGTTGTGGGTCCACAGTCGAGTTCAATGAAACACGCGATGAGTGAATCCTCGTCAAAATTGGTACAGACGTCTCAACAACTGCCAACGAAAATGCAACTCAACATTTTACCCAGCGAAACAGAGTAATCGCTAACAAGACTATTATACCGACCGTAAAATCTGTGGAACGTTGACACGTTGACATTAAACGCGGTTTTCGATATCCCTGTGTCAATAATTTGTCAGTGATTAGCTTACCTCTGTATATGAAATCTTCATATGTTGTAAACGCCATATACGATCATTTTATAAATAATATCTCAGATATCGAACTAAAAATCAATAGAATGTCAGGGACATAGATACAAATCCGGTAAAAATGGCCAAACACGGACCTCTGGAAACCAAAAGGTAGGGTCAGGGGCCATGGAGGAGTAAGCATCTCCTGTCGACCGGTCACACATCAAAGTCGAATGAAATACAAGAGGAGTGAATCCTCGTCACAATTGCCACAGACGTCTCAACAACCGCCAACGAAAAGGCAACTCAACATTTCACTTAGTGAAACAGAGTAGTCGCAAACAAGACTATTATACCGACCGTAAAAGTTGCGGAACGTTGACATTAAACGCGGTTTTCGATATCCCTGTGTCAATAATTTGTCAGTGAGTAGTTTACCTCTGTATATCTTCATATGTTGTGCACGCCCTGGCATATCGGATCATTTGTGAAATATAAACTCCATATGCGGGTGACTGAGGGATATTACTACTTAAATGTGGAAAATTGACGATGGGAAAGCCGAAATCGTCGCGTTTATCGTATAGCTTCGTTGCTAATTTCCTGTCTGTGTTTATATTAAGTAAAATGTCTAAGTATGAAGCGTGTGTGCTTGATTCTGTTGTATCTTTATTTTCTAGTTCGCTGGGATATATCGCATTGACATATGTATGAAAATTGTCATTATTAATTGACAAAACGTCGTCGATATATCTAAATGTCAAATTAAATGACATCGCTAGCTTCTTCTTCTTTTGATTCAGCAGTTTCTGAATGAAGTCTGCTTCGTATGAATAAAGGAACAGGTCGGCCAATAAAGGAGCACAATTGGTTCCCATGGTAATGCCGACAGGTTAATAGGACAATGGGTGCAGACACTCTTTGTTTTTGTTGTCGTATATAAAATTATAGTTAAAAATTCAAATTCAGCTCCATCATTGATGAAATATGGTGACATGACTCAAAAAATTAACCAAGAGGGTAGCTGATGACAAAACTTAGAGGAGTGGCGGGCTTTGGATCCATCAGAATACCTATGGGACAAAATGAACACTGAAACTAACATTGAACCTCTAGTATTTGGTTTAAGTAAGAAATAATCTGGATTTTCTGACCAAAAATTCTTAAGAAGAATTTTCTAATCTCAGATTGTGCAGCCCTTTTCATGCCACCTATCATCTGATTTATTTAAGGGTTGACGAATTTATACATCATCTAGCCAAAACAGGAATTTTCAACTTTTGATGACAAATTTTATACAATGTACTTTTGAATCAAACACAAGCAATAAACTAACTGCATTTGAAGTAAGTAGGTACACTTATAAACATAGTAAATGGACATGCTATGCCATGTTGGTTGACAGCAATACAAAAGACAATAATATATGTGCAGTTCAAGCAATGTGATCATATTTCCAGTGGCGCAAACTTTCCTCTGGACCATTGTTGAAAAATGTTTAAGCAAGTTGAAACCGGATACTATGGGGGATAAGACCGGGTGTCCGGAGGAAGTCAGCTTCTTCTGCTGGCATGTCACACCCGTCGCAAACGTTCCATGGAAACCTTTCTAGTTCGATGAAGGGTCAAATTCGGGGAAAAGCACGATTAGTAAAAGTCTGTGGCCGTGCTCCAGAATAATATCTAATATTTCTGAGAGAAGACCTTCATAATGTTTAACAAAATCCCCGTATCGACCATAAAACTTCTTAAACTCCAAGCGTTCAACAACGTAACCTTGTGTAAGTAGTTTATTGGCTAGTCATTTTGCTCTCAGAATAAAACATTCATAAAAAGAGCATGCCCCGGCATAACGTATAAGTCAAAGGCAGGAGAAGATGGAATATTACTACTTACAAATGCAAAGTTCGTGATATGGAAACAGAAATCGTCGCGTTTGTCATAAAGGGATGTGTGAAAATGACCGTCCTCTGCAATCAACAGGAGTAAATCTAGGGAAGAAGCATATGTGTTGCTCTCAGTCGTCTCATTGATCTCTAGTTCAACAGTGACAGAGATATTTCTGAAATTCTGAATTATTTATGGATAGGGCATCGTCGATATACCTGTAAGTAAAATTGAATCGAGATGCTAACTGTTTATTCCCTTTGGAGAGCAGAGACTGTTTAAATTCCGCTTCATATAAATCCAAAAAACGTCCGCTGAGAGAAGTGTACAATTGGTAACATTGGAATGCCGGCAAATTGTTGGAAAACTTTTACCGGAATAATCACGAATATGTTGTCTACTAGAAACCCCAGCACCTTGATAATATCGTCTTCAGTGTACTTGCTATTGGAATCAGAGTGTTTCCTCACAAAATTAAGTTCATCATGACCTAACACTAAGTAGTTATATCTGTGAATTCCAGTTTTGTATATAAAAGAGTTTGTACAATAGATGTTAATCTGTTTTTGAGTTTTTGATGAGGGATTGTTGTGTAAAAGGTCGAAAAATCAAAAGACTTAATGCTTGTAATATGTTTTTAAATGTTCCAACAATTCTTTAGCATTCATTAGGATCCACATCTGATTGACTCCGCTTCTGAAGTAAGCAGCTGTACAGTACTTCTGAAGACCTTGCTTAATATGTGCAAGAAGTTTGGTGAGTAAAATAGATAAGGGATTGGTGGAAAACCAAGTCGTCGATTCCCTCGTTTAAGAACATTTGTAATCGACTTAATCCACTCTGAAAGATTATCAAGTTTAACATCTTCTTTCTTAGCCCAGCGTATGGCGTACTCTTCACATGCGTCCATGATAATTTCAAAGTTTGACGCCATGTTAACGAGACAGGTTCCATATATTTTGGGCCTTTACATAAAATATCTCTCAATTTCCTGTTGCGCACAATGTTGAGATCATTAGACCATGGCCACATGGAGCGTACATGAATTCAGATGTAGAACAGGTACTGGAAAAGGCTGGGTAAATTGAGCTTTGTAATTAAAGATCTGAGAGGCAACTGAACGCGTATAGCTTTATGAAATAAATGGTGAATCTTTGTATTTGAAGTATGAAGGGATCTTACTTTGAACGGATTTTTGGATCAAAATATTGCTTATATTCAAAGCGTCAATGCCCTTTTTGACAAATTTGATATTCTTTATGTTCATTAGTCCTGACAGATTTGAATAATCGGTTGTATGAAATGTCCAAAATGATACCATGAAGTCGATATTCTGGAGACCAAGCATCAGTAAAACATACTGCCATCGTAGATTTGTTTCATGCATTTTTTTTAATCAACGGGAATGAGTTCAGTTTTGTACAAATATGATGCAGATCTAACTGACGATTGAGAATGGTACAAGAACATTGAATGAGACATTATGAATCTCGGACTTGTTATATTTCCTTGAGTCATGGCTACGATGTCTCCTACTGGTTCGGTCAAATATATCTAAAACATTTAAATGCATTTTTGGCATCCAGGACTGGTAAGAATCTCTACGCTATCGACAATTTATCGTAATAAACATTTATTTTTTTTCATATTTATTTATAATATCGTCGCCGAGCAGAGCGATGCGCCAAAATTTTTGGAAATTGTTATTAATTTTCCGACTTTTTACTTAAAAATCAAAGGTTTCACACCTTATTTTTTCCGTTGCGATTCTGTTATGTACCTATACGTAATACTAAGTGCTGATCGTAATGAGTTTGGGTTTTAAATATCTTTCGGAGCGCGCTATCAATTGTAAGTCCGTAGATTGTTCTACTTGCAGACGGACGTCTAGATTCCGCTAATAAATCATACTGGTTATCTTTCTAAAAAAAGGTTGATTTTCAAAAACATAACATAGTCTAGGATTTTGCTTTATTTTAAAATGCATGAGAGCTCATTTTCTGGCTTCCAGACTTTTAAACTATATTCACTATTTTCTATATAAAAAGAAGCACTTTTAGCGGGGGATTGTGCTCCACGAACCCTCTAAATCCGCCAGTGAATCGGGTAGTTCTTTCTCATAGGACAGAGTAAATCCGTTGTGCAGACTAGAATATACAACACCGGTGGTGCACAACCCCATATGAACAATAGGGGATTTCACACCTCGTCATAAAACAACCTTGGTTAACGATTTTTTTTTTTGGTAAAATTATTGGCGGTGCGTTGATGCATTATAAATATTTAGTTACCTCACATCAAATAGTCCGTAGACCTGCGTAATGTTTTGTTTTCATTCTAGCAGAATAAAATTTGTTCTAAATGTATCCAGTCTTTTTGAATTCATTAATTTTAATTATATTTTTGAAAATAAAATAGGAATGAGGCACTGATATAGGTATTTAGCTATAATGTTTAATTAAGGTGTTAAAGGTCAACATTCGTACAAATCGGCACTTCGGAAATTATATGCAAACATAGGTAGGGAAAAACGCCGGTAATTTATTCCTTATTTTCCATTATTAAAAATCTGTATCATTTATTTAAAAAGCAGGGAATAAAATATGTGCACTCGATCGGTCGACTCGTTTTTACTGAATGTTCTCTCTGTGGGTGCCGAACTTCTGACTCTCAAATCGACGCTCAAAAGCGCAAGAAAACACAAAATGCATTATAATATCTGAAAATTGTTTGCATCAACAGACGTATCAATAAAGATACCGAATGATTGGCTGTCTTAGAATGAACACTAAAAGGTTTTTCGTGAGCGTGTAGATAATATTTTCCGCCCTAAATAATTCGATTATTTGTCACCCTACATAAACATTAACTTTATATAAAATACATGTAGTTTTCATTCTGTATGAAAAAATAATAGTTCTAAACAGATTGCATTCCCTGTTGTATTTTACCTTTACGGTTCAGATCATATGCAAGGTCAAAATCAAAAGCATATTTTATATCCATCATATATCATTACAGCTTTTACAATAAGACTTGTAATGATTTTTCTGAAAGTATAATAAAACGTAGTTTTGAGTAATGTGTATTTTTTTTTTGACACAACAGGCGTCACTGTGCTTGGCAGCAGTTTAATGTTTCTCTCTGCTTGCTTGACAATGAGAGTTTTTAGCATTTGTACCCTTTCCTCACCTTTGCTGTGGATATTACATGTATTTGTTTTAAATATTGACTTAAAATTACCTTGCCCTTGTGTTTTTCTTTTAAAAAATAATGTTTTAAGAAACTATTTGGTCCAAGATATTCTACGAAATTTAATAATAAATGATCACTTCAATAATGTGTTAATTGTCAATTACCTTATCTTTACCATTGATGAAAGCAACATAAGTGTGTTGAGAAATGTACATAAATAGCCTAAAGGCAACGCCTAAACCAGAACTGATTAACTCATCGATTACTATCTTAGACACCAGACCTAAACCTGAGTAGTAACTCTTACAATGGCAGGTCTAAAGATCAGACATGATCATGAACTGAGCAGGTCATAAAATGCAAAGCATAAACACGACACCTGAACTAGAATAGAGTGACATTTTTGTCGTTCTGTCTTTCCTTTCTGTCTTCTTATATGTAATTTAAATACATATAATAGGAAATAATATATATTTAGCACCTCTGTATATCATTTTATGATCAATTCTGTTATCAGTTTACTGGTAGAATATATGTATATAATCTATATAAAGTTTTCAATCTTTCACTAAATACTTCAATGTATCCAGATATATGGAAAGAAGCAAGTATTACTCCTATTCACAAAAAAGGAAATAAGAATGAAATAAAATAATATAGACCAATCTCCCTCATTAGCATAACCGGAAAAATAATGGAAAAATGCATACATAAGCACTTAAGTAAATATTTATTTGACAATAGACCTATCTATAGAAACCAGTCTGGATTTGTGCCAGGAGATTTTACATTGAATCAACTCGTAGACTTGGCTAACGATATAGGCAAACCCACGACCAGGGTAAAGAAGTAAGAGCTGTATTTTGTGATATAAGTAAAGCGCTTGACAGGATGTGGCGTCGAGGAATTTTACACAAACTTCATAATTTGGGAATTACTGGAAAACCAATTGTCCTGGATAATGGATTATTTGAATTACAGACGACATAGAATTGTAATCAATTCTAAAGCATCGGACTGGGCGTATATCAATGCCGGAGTCCCACAGGGATCAATACTTGTGCCTTTATCTTTATAAACGATATTGGTAATTATATCAATTGTAACATTAAGTTATTTGCTGATGATACTACCGTATATATAATTGTTGAAAATCCTTTTGCTGCTAACAAAATCTTGAATTATAATCTAAGAAAAATTTACTCTTGGTCTAAGCAGTGGCTTGTTGACTTTTATCCTACCCCGATCTTGTTTTCAATCAAACTGTCATTAAAGAAGTAGACGCACACAAGCATTTAGGTGTATTTTTTCAAAAAATGGTTTTTGACCTCATCGTGTAAACTCAATACTTTGTAAAGCTACTGATAGATTAAATATGCTAAGAAAATTAAAACGTATAATCGATAGAAAATCACTAGAAAAACTATATTTTTACTTAATAAGACCTATAATAGAGTATGCGGATGTAGTTTGGGACAATATTTCACTGGAACTTGTTAATAAAATTTAGCAAATACATCTTGAAGCGGCAAGAATAATAACAGACGGTTATATATCGAACTGGATTTGAACCCCTGCAACAAAGAAGTAAAAAACAGAGAATTATACAATTTCATAAAATTATACACGTCACCTCACTAGGATACCTATATAGTTTAGTAACCCCCAAAGTAAATGAGCGTCACTCTCATAATACTAGACAATCGGATAACATAATGCAAATTAATTTCAAAACAACATTCTATAAAAACTCCTTTTTACCAGCTTCCATCTCATTATGGAACAAACTGCCAGATGAAATAAAACAAAACATTTCTATTTCCAATCTGAAGTATCACCTTAACAGAAATATAACATCCCATCCTGCATATTATTATACCGGCACCAGGAAAGCTCAAATACTTCACACTAGATTAAGAATAAAATGTAATATTCTAAAAGAACATTTATTTACAATAAATATTATTAATAGTCCATTATGTACTTGTGGGAATATAGAGAATTCTAGGCATTACCTTCTAGAATGTCCATTGTACATCACACTCCGCAATAAATACATCTCGAGCCTACCTTTTAATCTTAACACGGAACTACTTCTGTTTGGAGATCCTAGCCTTCAACTAAACCAAAATATCCAAATATTTAAAGCAGTCCAAAGATTTGTTATTAAAGTAAACGGTTTCAGGATTAGTATAGATTAATGTGAGTTATACGCTTTGTTCTAAATTACTTGAGCCTTCGAAATAAACGTATATATGTATATTTATCTATCATACTATAACTCACAATTGCCGTAATTGTATAGCATTATATTGTTATCACGATATAACATAAAACACCTACCAAATTTTTGTATATTATCTATTGTAATAATATCTAAACACAAAGCTCCTGTTAGTGTGTAATCTACTGTTATTATACTATAACCAAAACCTTGTTTGTATATTATCAAATTTTATCATACTACAACACAAACCCATGTCACTGTATTCGTATTATTTATTTATTGTTATTATTGTATAATGTATAACTGTAGTAATCATATTCGTGTTTCATCTAATGTAATACTACATCACAAATCTACAGGCATTATTTTCATGTCTTATCTATTGTTATCATGCTACGCCTCAAATCTGCAGATATTGTTTTAGTATTATCGTACTTCCTATGCGTTCGATATTGTTATAAGTTTTTCATTGTCAGCAATTAATGATGTTTGTACCGCTGTCTTTTGGTGCAGTCGACTCACTTTGTGTAAACAGTGCGTCCCTATATACTCCTGCATGCTACATGACTACCCCTTCTTATTCAAATTGCTTGCGTTTCATTGTATCTTTATATGTATAGCTATAACCCCCCATCGAACAGCCATCTCAACATTTCACGTAGTAAAACAGGGTTATCGCAAACAAGTTTCATCGGCTTATTTCTGCCCTGCTGGGTGAAACACTCAATTCTTTGAAAAGAAATCAAAGTCCGTTTTAAAATTGTTAACTTTATTTGTTGAATGCAGGATGGAAAGTGATTAAAAACAAAGAAATATTCATAATAAATCAAATCAATATCTAATAGCTCATATGAAGGCATTAGCCTTTTTGCAACGTTATAGGCCTATATATAAATGTAAAAAATATATTGAAAACTTTTAATATTTTAAGTTAACATGGGTAGGTAGACCTAAATCTGACTGGATCAGAATTTTGTAATCTAAATTAACTTGAGAATAGCATCTAATAAAATGTATCATAAACGAAAAATAATCTTACCAATATCAGCATCATAATAGGAGAGATCGACTGAAACAACAATTAAATAGTAATAGTAAATTTAATTGAACACTAGATTTTCTGACTGTCGATCTCTCGCTGCGAATTTGTAAACAATTGCTTTTTATACCTTCTTAGACTAGAGAGTTCTAAATACGCGTTCAGTTCGAATTTAAAGAAAAGTTCTAATCTAAAGTGAGAAGTTAAATGAGATATCAGCTAAAGTAAAATGTCCGAAATAAGGTGTAAAACAAACAAACAATCTGATTCAACAATTATTATTAATCATTATTGCTATTATTATTTTTAAGATAAATTTGAGAAATAAACAATCTCTACATTTACAATAGAAATGAAATAGAAATTAAACTAGAAATTAACTAACAAATTAAGTTCATGTAATGAAAACTAAATCAAACTAGTTAAACTAAATGACACTAACAAGCAGGATTAAAACAATACATAAAAAGTGAAATAAAATGAACTTTTTTATTAGTAGTAGTATTCTTAAATTATTATTATCATCATGATCGGCGATTACCTACATGTAAAACAAAATCTTAGTTATAGGAAAAAATCATAAAATTAATAATTCATCAAGTTTCACTACAAGTAATTAAAAAATATCAAACTTACCTGATTTTGAAAAGAAATCAAAGTCCGTTTTAAAATTGTATACTTTATTTGTTGAATGCAGGATAGAAAGTGACTTTTTTCAAATCACCTGCACGCTTACGGACTTGAGATCTTGACCAATCAGGTTGTTTGCTACAAATTTGGATTAGTGGTATCGCCAAATTACTTTTGATGTATAACACTATTTACTCTGAAGTGTAGCGGTATTAATGTATTAATGCCAATTAGCTGAATTTCCGTAGTGAAGTTTTTCTTTACAATGGTTGCATTATCTTCAGCCCAAATGAAAGTCCTAACGTTTATTTATCATGAATTTAGAAGTGTCACACTAATGGATAACAAATTTGTTTCTGAAAAAAGACGAACTACATAGAATTTACTAATTTTTCTAAAGGAAAAGTTACGTTAATTGAACAATAAATGTAAGTGACGCCGATACCTAAGTAAAACTGAACAAAGGATATTTGTAACAAAAGTCTAAAACGAAATCACGTTATTAAGCTAATACTTACGCTAATTTTACCTTCGAAAGTGGAAATAAATCTAAATAAATTTAAAATGACCAAAAATATGTAACTTGCAATATAATAAACATTTAATAAAAATATGAATTAAAATTAATTTACTATAACCTGTTACATTTAAGTTTTTGTTTTTTATTTTAAAAAAACTAATTATAATTGAATCAAAAATTAAATATAACACAATACTATAACACCGACCGTAAAAATGCCATATACACTGAAACATGTATATAAAAACCCTTTACAGACAACAACAAGTCTTTATATATAGTTTGACTTGTACACAAGTGGTACTATTGGGGACTTCAAAACAAACTTTATGACCAGGTGGTCTCAACACATAGGTGATAGCTAATGCAAGTTTTACTATATAAAAGCCTCAGATACCAAAGCATAAATCAATAGAATGTCCAGGACATAGATACAAATCCGGTAAAAATGGACAAACACGGACCTTTGGAAACCAAGAGGTGGGATCAGGTGCCATGGAGGAGTAAGCATCCCCTGAATAAACATATTCATACAAATGTATAAGAAGCGAATGCAAACCTTTATTATATACATGTACATTTACTAAGCAAACGTCATGTTGCTCCATTATATTGGCGAAAAAACTCATTAGCGAATACCACATTTTCTGAATTGACAATTAGCAAATAAAATCAGGCAATGGCTAGCAATTATGATATTATATATATATATATTTCAAAATTTCAATTATTTTATTTTTTAACCAAAATGTAAAGTTCATCAGATAGTCTTTGGCTTATATGGATAATATATAGCTAAACCTGCGATAAAGGGGGTAAAATGTTTTGTCATTTTGAGGGAATTCTATACTGGGCCTTAATCATTAGTGTATCGTGCTTTCATAATTACACTCTTTACCTTTAGTACATGTAGGTGCAAGGCACCAATATTATAAGCTAATTGATTGGAAATTTGCCAGTTTACTTATGAAGGTCGGTAGTCGATAAATTAGAAAATGTCTTTATCCTTCGCTATTCAAATTTGGATCTGTTATAAAATATCTATATATGTTTGTGCGTAAGCGATGTATTGCAAATTTAAATATTGTACAACTTCAGGCGGAATATATGATTTGATTTTAAATGAAAATCAAACTACGCTGATACACCTTTCCGTTTTCTTTTTCTCTGACATATAGTATCTATTTAATTCATTTCTGTCTAAATATATATCATCAAGGACAACATAAACAGATCGTGAACAAATATACATGTACATGGAATCCACTTCTTTGTACCTTCATTCAGTATAGTTTCAAGTTTATGTAGTTGCTCTTTTCCAAAGACTCTGAAATAAAATAAATCATCAATCGACTGTTAATGTATAATAATTAGAGAAACACTTCATTACTTTTTCACTTTATTTAATAGTTTAAATTGCTATCTTCATCTTCATTGACTTTCCAAATGATCACTCATTATCAAAACTTGTGTCCAATTTATGCCATACTATGAAATAAAATATGTTTTAAATAAACTCAGAGTTGTACATATGTACAAAACCGCAAGATCGCATTTCGAATTGATGATATTTGTTGATGTTTGATACACCATGCGTTTCAAATATTAACTCTTATGAGGTTTCCCACATCTGAAATTGTACACAACTGTTAATCCTACGGAGAAAGTAAATATTCCATTACAAACTGGTATGTACGTACCCCGTTTCAAACTATCGTAAGTATGGGTATCTTGTATAGACTGCATTTCTTCATATGTTGACCTTAAACAATGGAAAATTGTGAGATGTTTATACAAAAGCTGTAGAAAGAAAGAGAGAAGGAAATTTCTAGCTTGTCATAAATATTTTTGAATGAGGAATTGTACTGTTATATCGCGAGCAAGCGAATTAAGGTATCTCAGTATTATTTTACTTAAAACATACATTATATTGCTGAACCACACTTATGGATATACGAGTTAAACCAAAATACCAACCAAAGCTGCACGGTAGGACTATTGATAGATATATCTTCAACATTATTATTACCGTGTGATTTCGTTCTGAATCTGACATTTGAGTAGTATTTGTGTTCTCATATATACTTTCAGGACATTTCATTCCACTCAATTTACATATATTGTTTTAGTTCATGTATATTTTTAAATGTCAATAGTATAGATTGTAAAAATATATCTATTGGTGTCGTCCTAATTGTCCCACTTTTGGTATATACAAGTAAAAAAGGTAAAACAAAATGTGGGACAATCAGGACAATTAAGACAAATTTTGTGGGACAATCAGGACTTTCAAATGTGGAACAATATGGATATGTTTTGAATGTAAAAGAAAAATTTCATCTGTATAAACAAATTGCAAGTCATTATTCAAGTAAAATGTTTTGATAAGAAAATGTCAGAAAATTGAAAACAGAACAAATATTAATCCAAATATTTACAACATACATATAAAAGCACTAATTAAACAAAATTAAACATCTCAAGATTAACATATATAATCACACACAGTTCTTCATGTCTTAAATATAAAGCAATAATTGTAACACAAAATTGAACATCTCAAGATATATAAATACGCACAGTTCTTCATCACTTAAATATATACATATAGCACTAATTACACAAAATTGAACATCTCATGATTAACAGTTATAAACAGATACAGTTCTTCATCATTTCAATATAAAGCACTAATTATAGATACACACTTCTTTATCAACAAAAGCACTGAAAATCTCAACACTGATATCACAACACTTTACATCAGAACACTGCATACCACAACACTTTACATCACAACATTGAATATCAACACTGAACATCACAACACTGAACATCATAACACTGCATATCACATCACTATACATAATAAAACTGCATATCACAACACTGAATATCACAACACTGCATTTTACAACACTGAACATCACAGATGAAATCACAACACTGAAATATCAGTCTAGATATCTTTTAATACCCCAGATGTAGCAGGTATGAGGCAGCAACAGCATAATGGATCTCAGTCAGCTGGTTATCTTTAAGTCTGGCTTTTAGCTCCTGTAGTCTGGCGTTTATGATGACATATTTTCTTCTTTTCTGTGGACGGACTCATACCGCTGCTAGTTGGATAATGGTGGTCTCGTTCACTTCTTGCATTTCTTTCAGATGTTTTAGCAAAGTGTATATATTTGGGTGAGAATGTTGTAGTTGTTTCTTTATACCACTGTACCATTCCTCAGGTGATTGGTGGTCCTTGGCCCATCATTTTCATAGTGGTTTCACAGATGTCCGTTTGTCTCCACCTAGAATGTTGTAACATAATCTGTGAAAGGTGTGGTGTGGACTGTCAAGTCAGACGTTTCCAACTCCTCACAACCACACATCTTCCACAGCATTCTGTGGCACCAGTGGCGGGACTGCAGCTCGAAGGACCAGGCGTCTTATTGGGTCTTCTTTGTAGTTTACGTGTAGTCTAGTAGATTATACTTTCCACCATATGTACTGGGTATAATGGAAGAAGCAACTCGTTTATTGTAACACCAGGGATAATTTATCTCGTAGCATTATAAACGACAGTTTTGTAGTCAACGAAAAATGCGAGAGCCTGTATGTCATACTGTCGTTCAGTGCAGGCTGTTCTCAGTTGTTGCGGGAATCTGGTGTATACATTTTCTGATTTGCCTGGCAACAGAGCAAATACTAGAGGGTACATTTTCCATTTTCCATCAATAATGGTATGCAGGGTATAAAGTTGAGTGAATAGTGATGGGCATGTGTAAATTGTACCATCTGCATATATAGTAGTGTTGTTTGCAAGTAGTCTCAGGCTGCTATCAGTACAAAAACAAGAACCTTATCTTCAGCTTCATCATTAATCAGTAGGAATCCTTCTCTAGCAGTTGTCAGTATCCAGTCATCCTGGAGATCAACAGATGCATGTGCTGTAGGTAGTTTTGGTATAAGTTTAGATTTTTGGCTGTACAAACTTGATCTGCAGGATGGCAATGTTGGTAAATTTTCTACCATCCTTTATGTGCCATCATTTCATTCTGGTGTGCGGAGTCTTGCAGCCTCTTGTTTATAAATGGAGTGTATAGGTACTCTCTGCAACCTGCATCTCCTTTTCATATTTTGCAGCATTTTAGTGACTTCTATTTTGATTGGGTCTGGTTGGTGATTGTGGATTAAGTTGAACGCACAGGTATAGTGTCGAGAGTGCGAAGTGTTGCAGGAAAGTTTCTATCTTCTCATCTCCAATAGATTATGTCATTACGCCGATTCTTCATTTAGAAACGGTGTCCTTGGTAAACTAAACTCTGGCCACCACATTCATTCTCTACAAATGTTACTTCTAATTGTGCATTTGCCATCTATACCTTTTGCTTGTCAAACTGATTATGTCCAAACTTGGTAAAATTATGGCTTATATAGCACACGAGGTGTACTCGGTCAGCTTCTACCTCATTGTATCAACTTATTTAGCTTCTATGATCAGTCTTGACTTAGCATCCACTATAAATTAACGCCAAATAAGCCTCCTCATTTTTTATCTAAATTTGGGAGTTCAGAGATGTGTATACATAATTGCTATATTGATTAAGAATCATCTTTATCCATAAGGTGAACATATTTCGACTGAAATATATCTTATCAAAATAAACATAATTACAAGATGGGCAAATTAATAAATGTTTTGCAAAAATAAAAAAAGAAATGAGATCAATGAATGATTTCTACAGCATAATTGAAAATAGCATGAAAAAAAGATAAATAAACAAGATTATGATTTTTTTTTAAAAGTTATGTCAATATATGGTTACTATTTCATTAAAATGAGTTAATGTTAAACTTTGTTACTATAAAAATTAAATCAGAGAACATGTACTTAATATATTTTTCATACCGTATTTTTTAAGTAATATTTTTGGAGAAAACGTTTTCAATATATAAGAAACTATTTTATGTATTTTATCAAAACTGATTTATATACAGAATTCTTTTAATTTTATTTTGTAAATGTTTAGCTCACGGAACTTTGTCCATTATAAATGTACAAATATTCATAGAAAAATATTTTTTATCTGAATCAATTTAAATTTTAACTCGTTTTTAAAATATTTTTTGTATTTTAGTCTGTATATTGGGATTCTATTCACTTAAACAAACAAGCAAACCAATACTTTTAATTAGTCCTGATTGTCCCACTTTT
>BROG01001458.1:0-53490 GCA_030159075.1 Atrina japonica | reverse complement strand
GGGTGGTGAAATGGTGAAAAGCTTTGTTTTAAAAGCCTACGAATTTCGGAACTGTTTAGTTGCAATATTACATCGCGCTTGTATCTAACAGATTACAAATATGTCAGGGAAGGTTTCACAAGACTAGAATTTACAATGCCACTTGGGCACATCATCATTAAACAATTCTAAGACATTCCTTTACTCAAGTTTTTTGTAACATAGGTAATGTTGCGCAAACCGTAAGACAAATTTCCCAAGTGATAAAATATTTTGGTACAGTCTGTAGTTGACTTAAGTAACCCTTAACACTAATAGTGAAATGCCAGCCGTCCATGTCTGCTTGAGTTTAAATAGACGTTACCGTCAGGGTATCCGTCGCTAGACGGTATTTTTGGACACGTTTAATCCCTTGTCTTGCGCAGACAATGTGTTATTTGAGCTATATTGGTTTTGGAGACCATAATATTCTTTTTCTCTGGGCCGGTATTGACCATACAATATTATTTATATTAAAAGCCGGGGCAGGGTATATAAATCTGGTCTCTGCTTTATGTCACAAAACGTGCTTATCTCATATCTAAAGCGTTGTATAATGTTCAAACATTGACTAACTTGGGACATAAACTGGCATATGTGTAAATATGTAACTATATTTACATTGCTCTTGAACAATCTCACCTCAGTTAAGAAATTTCTTAATTTAGTCTTTGATGGTTCGCGAGTTTCACCTCTGACCTAGCTGAGTAAATTCGTAACTTTAGGGGATAAAATTATTTTGAGAGTTTTTCTAATTTATGGCCCTGGGTCCTGTTCTTTTGAGCTGTTATACAAATTTCTGTGGCTAAGAATTTTGCTTCTTTCTTTTCCTTTTTTTTTTGTTTTTTATAACATGACAATAGTACCGGATTCATTCATATAAAATGTCTGGCATAATGTTGTTCATCTATGGGTGTGTCCACGTTTATGTAATTATTTAATTATTTCAAGATATAAGCGAAAAACATTATCGCTTAAAATGAAGGAATTTCTTAAGAGTGGTCCCTGAAAGGTTTGCCCCTTTTGTAGATATTCCCATGCTGAAGATAATTCTTATTTTATATATCTATAAAAACCTCAGATACCAAAGAGTAGATCAATAGAACGTCCAGGACATAGATACAAATCCGATAAAAATGGACAAACACGGACCTCTGGAAACCAAGAGGTGGGATCAGTTGCAATGCAGGAGTAAGCATGCCCTGTCGCCGGTCACACCCGCCGTGAGTGCACAGTCCAAACCAATGAAACACGTGAGGAGTGTATCCTCGCCACAATTGGTACAGGAGTCTCATCAACCTCCAACGAAAAGGCAACTCAACATTTCACTTAGTGAAACAGAGTAGTCGCAAACAAGACTATTATACCGACCGTAAACCTTGCGGAACGTTGACATTAAACGCGGTTTTCGATATCCCTGTGTCAATAATTTGTCAGTGAGTAATTTACCTCTGTATATGAAACATTCATATGTTGTGGACGCCCTGGCATATTGGATCATTTGTGGAATATAAACTCCATCTGTTATGCGTATAGAATATTGCAAACAATTATGAACATTTGAGTGGATGTATTTTAGCAAAACTTGCTGTCAGTAACTCTTGATTTTACATATAGATGATATAAATTGATGGATCGGTTATTGTGAAATAACTTTTAAAGATGTATTAAATCTAGACGCTTTGAACCTGGGTTTTAATGAAATCTGTTGAGTGGTTCTAAAGAATAAGTCGTTTTAAAAAAGCATTGTAGTAAACTTAATCTTAAAAAGCCCCCTTGAACTAAAAATGTAAAAAAAAATAATAATAATTCACAAATACAATTATAATACTGAAACATATTATTATCAATACTTCTCAATAACAAAATTATGTTTTCAAAAAAGAGAAAAAAAAATCAAATAGCAAAATACTAAAAGAGATTTCAACAAGAGCAAGCTAATATAGTAAAATTTATACCACTATAACATAACTCAATATTATTTTATTTCTTCCCTCAACAGAAGCGTTCATTAAAGCAATGCCATTAACTGTGAAGCTTATATATTTACAATCATTCATCATTCGTATATTTTCCAAGAGCTTCATATTCACCCCTATCCTCAGGAATTCATTGTACGTCTTCATATTGTATTGGTTCCTCGCAGACGTTTTGTACAGATTCATATTCCTTTGTTTCCTCATAGACGTTTTGTACGTCTTCATATTTCATTTCTTCCTCACAGACGTTTTGTGCGACTTCATATTTCTTTGTTTCCTCATAGACGTTTTGTACGTCTTCATATTTTATTGGTTCCTCACAGACGTTCTGTATATCTTCATAAGTGTCGTTTTCAGGCTCCCCATATTGATCCGGGACATAGTAAGTGTTTTCTGTACTTCGGTTAATACCGTCATTGTTACCATTCTCCAAATCTTTCTCAGTCATTTGTATATTTTCTGCATGAGTTTGGTCACTTGGTGGAAATCTCTTTCTCAGTTTCCCCAGAATTTTTATAGTGATGATCGTGGCCAAAATGCCTGTTATAACTGAACAGACTGCACTGTAAATAACAAGACGAAAAGTCCAATTCTGCTCGCTGCCTGGTAAACTTGGCTCACCTGAAACTAAGAAGGAGAAGAGTAAAAAAAAAACAACAACAAAAACAATATACGTATTTATAGTATGTAATTGAAGTGTAGAACTTGGGTTTGAAAATATATATTTATTTTAGTGTTTTTTTACCATCTGCTTGATATCGGATGCTCCAGAATATGATTTTCAAAATTACATATTGCCTATTTGTGGATGTCAGAGAGAGAGAGAGAGAGAGAGAGAGAGAGAGAGAGAGAGAGAGAGAGAGAGAGAGAGAGAGAGAGAGAGAGAGAGAGAGAGAGAGAGAGAGAGAGAGAGAGAGAGTATAGAAAGAGTATACATACCTTCTTTACAGACATTTCCTATATATCCTTCAGCGCATCCTAATTCGCATGCGCCAGTCTCTTGGTCGCACGAAGTGCTGTTCAAACAGTTACCGCATCTTTCATCACAATTTGGTCCAAATTTTCCACTTCGGCATTCTGTATTGTAAGTAATATATTCCAGTTTTTAAAATACAATTTTAGTGTTTTTAAATTCACATTATGTGATTTATGTGCTGTGTGTTTTGCAGCTTGCAGTTTACATAAATATTCTATATGCAGCACGTACAATAAAGCCTAGTGGTGATTAGATTGGCTAATATGCAAAAAAACAGAGATACTTTTATTTAATACGTATGCAAACTTCATTTATTCTGATAGTGGAAAATGACGCCACGTCATTTTTTTGAAATTTGGCGATGGCTTCACATGTTGTTTTTGTGATCATTTGAATTTGAACGGGGACGATTGAATAAAACATGTATAGATGATTTTAGAATTTTGGTTTCTCCTTATTTGTATCAGCAGATTTTTCTCTGGTTAAGATAGATTTCAGAGAAGGACTCTGTTGTTTACTTTTTTTCAAGTATTGTTTTCAGGGATTGCTCGGCATCTATGATGGGTTTATTATTTTGTATTTTAGTATACATTTCCGGGTTTCTAGGATTATGTGTTGACACATATGGAATAACATTTTTACTCAATTTGATATTAACATTTAAGAGTCCTTTTCTTCCATGGGACTTTGCTTTAAGAATTCAGTTTTGTTATATTATTTGATAATCTTATTGCAAAAGGTAATTCTTCTAGTCGAACTTCTAGTGTTTGATTGTCGGAAACAATTGTACAAAGACGTCTGGCAATATTATATGGAATATTATTTCCGGTATGTTTTGGATGACACGAATTAAATAATAGATATTTTAGTATTTGTTAATTTGTAAAATACATCTTTAATGTGGTTATCGTTTTTGATAACCAAGACATCCAAAAATGATATTTTTTTTCTAAATCCATAGAAAATGTGGTAAAGCTATTCATGGTATTAACAGGTTCCGAATGTTATCCAAAAGTTTGATTGTTGTATCGATTTAAGTATTTTTGTGTTATCCATTATGTTGAACGGCAAGTATGCGAAAAATATTTCCAGTTCTCATTAGTGATATATATATATCATGACATGATACTGACATTGCCTTCCTTAAAAATAACCAAAGTCGAGGCAGAGTACACTTCAAAGCGCAGTTTTGGCTTAGCATTCTTATCCAAACGAGTGATATATTATACAAATCATATATATATATATATATTATTTTCTTCGGTGGTGGAGAGCAGGTCCACCAGTCACAAATCTGAAAGTGGACGATAGTTTAAATCTCCGTACTATGTAAAATCAGTCATGAATTTACAACAACGTATTGATTAAGTGAATTGAAACTGAGAAACCATTGCTTTGTATAAGTTTGATGGAAATAAACCTACTGTCTTTACAAGTCATTCCGCTGTATCCAGGAGCACATCCTAACATGCATACACCTGTATGTCGTTCACATGCTGTACTGTTAAAACAATTGCCACAGGTATCAGCACAATTTGGTCCAAATGTCCCACTCTCACAGACTGTAATGTATCAAATCAACTTATATTCCGTAAGCAAAGGTACGGACACTAAAAAGTGTTAATTTTTGCATGGCTTATACATTTATAATATATAATTAAACACACTAAATTTTGTAATAAAAAAACCCGTGAAAAGGGTTATTATCGTTTTATGTAATACTTTATACATATAATATATCATACTGCAATCATTTATATCTTTAGACTGAGACGGGCTACTTATGACCTAGTATAGTGCAACTATTTAAATGTGGGCTCAATCGATGTACAGGGTGTTTCAAATACATGGTTTGTTCGTGGAAAGTTTTTCACAAATGATATTATGACATGGATGGACATATGCTACACATAAAGCGCATGCACATACATTCACAGAAACACACACATATATACACACATACATTCACAAACAAACACATACACAGATAAACACAAACATACACTCACACACACACACACACACACACACACACACTCTCTCTCTCTCTCTCTCGCTTTCTATATATATATATATATATATATATATATATATATATATATATTTATATATATATTTATATATATATATATATATATATATATATATATATATATATATATATATATTAACGTACCTTCTGTGCATTCTATTCCTTGGTATCCAGCAATACATCCAGAATGCACATACCTATCTGGGTGTCACAGGATGTACTTGTAAGACAATGTCCACATTTATAAACACAGACTGCTGTGTATGTTCCATGCTCGCATGCTGTAATGTTATTCATTCAACTAAATTATAATGTGTAATGTGTACTAAATAATTACAAACACGTACAAAATCATATATATATATATATATATATATATATATATATATATATATATATATATATATATATATATATATATAATATATTATATATATATATATATATATATATGTATATATATATATGCAGAACGCCAACTACATAATACACACATTTGGTGTAAATTAATACGAACGAATTACTGGAACTTCAGACAACTGTATTTTCGACAATATTAACTTAACTACCCCAACCAACAATACATACTAAGTCCCTGCAAGAAAACGTACATACAATTATGTGCATCAAGAATGGTTTGATCTCAATAATCATACCCTCAGTCAGTTTAAGAACCTATATTGAACAAACTATTTAACAACGCAGATGGCGGTAATTGCAATGGTATGTGAATTCCATTTTGCGAAATGTAGATTTGACAGTGTACTATAACCTCTTGTGAAAACAATAAATTCTTCAAAGTCTAAGTATCTAGACACATACTTTTACTTCTTGTGTCAGCAGTTTATGAATAACCCTTCATACCTGAAGTATCTAGATGGTATTCTCTATTTTATTGTTTAGACTAACCTATGATCTGTAGGGTCTAATGGGATACCTGTCTACGCTATATGATTTGACGGCAAAATGTGCAGGTCCTTGTATTTTATAAAAGTATTTATCTCTGCCAACATTTGGTGTAATATAAAAGTGTTGTAAGTAGATTAATACCGTTTCGCACGACAACTTGTTGTATCTTATTCTCGTGTAAATGGGTCATTAGTTGAAAAGTTTCGTTCAATGCACGGAACGTCTCAGCTGTGCCGAATTCCTGTAACATGGTACACATGACATCAAACACTGCTATCACATTCGACTGACTGAAAATAACAAATCAATATTTAAGTCACATCCAATATTTTCTAATTCACAAAAGTGTATATAGTGTTGGTATTGTTTTGTTCTGAATTTGAAGGTAACACTTAAATCCATGCTGGTACGTGAGAATATACACAGTGTTGTCAATTGTCCAGCTTCATTAATTGATGACTCTGTTGTAATATATCTTATGTGTATTATACTTGATGTCAAAACAGTTTGCAACCAATTCAAGTTTTACATAAAAAAAACTCTTTCTTTGCCATATAGTGTCTTATCGGACTCCTAATGAATAGTTAGAAAACGTCATCGTTTAAGAACACGCACCAGCAAACACTAACTGGTGTTCAGATCTGTTGACTTTTGGCATTTAAATAAACTGAAATGAAATTGTCGTTGTTAACACCTAATATAATTGAATAAGTAATCTGACTTCCGTAAAACAGTTACTGATATTGTTTATATTTAACATATTCAGAAAAAAAAACTACAGTAAGCTTGATTCAGATTGTACTTATAAACATTTAAATGTTGCTTCTCAAACTTACCTCTTCAGACGGAATTTGTCGTTGGTTCTTCATACGGATAATGTTAGTAACGACAGTTACCGTCTTAAAAACCACGGAATAAAGCAAATATTAATATGGAATTGTGATAGATGCTCTATACTTTTCTGAACACACACACACACACACACACACAAATTCTTGCCCCTGCTGGGGTTCGAACCTTAGATCCAAGGCACCAATCGCCTGACTCTCATGCACGCCGTCCTATGCATAGATGAGCAAGTTGTTAGGACGTTATGCATGGGAGCCAGGCGATTGGTGTCATAGATCAAGGGTTCGAACCCAACCGGGGCAGGGTGAGTTTGTAGGTACTGTGTTACTTTTTGTATGTGTGCTGTATATATGATTAAAATACGAAGATAGCATCATTACTGATCAAAGTACCACAGAAAATGACAGTGTTGTAGTTAAATTTGTATATTCATAAGAATAGGTCTAACGCTTCCCTGCGTGTCATAAGAAGCGACTGAGTGGGATACTTGTGACCGTGAGTATATACCCGTGTCTTGGGGAGATGAGATCCTGGTGGATGAATGAAGGAGGGTCGCGCATCCTCTGGGACAACACTCTACTTTGGCTAAGACCTCTGCTAGACAGGAGGTTAGATTGGGCCCGATCTAATCAATCAGCTGGTCACGTCTAGCCCTGTACTGTTTTTTACATCTATCAACGGATTCAGAAAAACATACATGTTTACATAAAATTACAAATTTCAACATAGATAATATATAATTTTGAAGTATTCTATTTAGCCCAGACGGCGGTGGCTGTAGGTTATATCGGGTGTAATGAGAAGTTTTGTTTGTTTGTTTGTTTATCTTCAGTTATTTGGTAAAAGACAAATAAATCAAAATAGTTAAATTTTCGAATACAATCCAATATCTTTAAGATATTCTGAAATGATGTCGCCAGCGACATTATTAAAACACTATTAAAATCTGTCTCGGAGTTATATTTCTCAGGGGCATCCGTACATTCTGTTAAAATGATTGTCAGTCTAGAGCCACACGTGATACATTCCAGTGGCTCATATATATTATATATATATATATATATATATATATATATATATATATATATATATATATATATATATATATATATAAATATATATATATATATATATATATATATCCCTGTGTGTGTGTGTGTGTGTGTGTGTGTCACATAACAGTGACCAGAACGAAGTCTGGTTAAAGTAACCTCCTCTTTTATATTACTAGTGCACACTGGTAGGCTATTCACAAATTTAGTGTTCATCTCATGTAATTTATTGTCAATTTGTAGATCCCAATGTTGTTGAAACGTTATGGTCAGGTAATCTTCAATAGACGGTTTAACATCTGTGTAAGGAATTTCGCATTTTCATTAGCTTTTGTATTTCCTTTTATGCCGATGTGGTTAGGAATCCAAAAAGACACATTTTCTAATTGCTTTTGTCATTATATAATTTAATGCCATTCAAATCGTTTTGGCTTCAGTGGTGAAAATTGAGGCATGACTCGGCATGTTTGTTTTGAGAATTAATAACAGCTGTAGATAAAAAGGACTTTGATCCATCACTGAAAATAGGTAAAAAGTTGTTGTTATTGTTGTTGTTGTTGTTGTTGTCATAAGTTTCTTTCAATTCCAAATACTGTTGTATTAAATCTATTGGATTTGTTTCAGATTTTTGTTTAGAGATAAGTCAACAGTAGGTTTTGTTAGTTCCCATGGGGGCGATTTGTATGCATTTAAGTCTGAAATAGTGTAAAATATATGTCAGTCTTCAATATGTCCCTTAATTGTAATGCCAAGTGGTGCAATAGTTTTTGCACGATCAAAACTTGACTATGGATGCATTGTGTATGGCTCTGCTCGCCGTCCGTATTTAAATATACGTGATGCCGTTCATCACCAAGGTTTACGTCTTGCATTTGGTGCATTTAACACATCACCAGCATGTATGTAGAAGCTGGAGAGTTACTTCTGGAACAACGACGAATCAAACTGATGTTACAGTACACTAAAAAGTCGGATCCTAACAGTCCAGCATACGACTGTGTATCTCAACAACTGTATGAACAATTGTACGAAAATCGCACAAAGACTATTGGTCAATTTAAAGAACATATTGAAAATTGCGACATATTTCGTACCATTATTTCAGACTAAATTATATACACAACAACATTGGAACTAACAAAGCCAACTAATGACTTAACTCTGAACAAAAATTAAAAAAAAAAAAACGAATCAAACCGAATAGTTTGAAAACAACGATATTTGTAATCAAGAAACTTATGACGACAACAACTTCTTACCTATTTTCACTGATGGATCAAAGTCAGCAGGCAACGTTTTAGCTGCAGCAATTATTAACTTCGAAATTCTCAAAACGAACATGCCGCTTGATGCCTATATTTTCACCACATCAATTGTACTGGTATTGAATTATATAGAGAGAAAACTATCAGAAACTGCGTCATTTTCTCTTTGTCTTTTTAAAAATAAATTGAAAGTGCAAACCTTTCTAATAACATAATCTGTAGGTAAAGACTTCTTTATTAGTTGCTACAAATGTTGACCTGTGTTATATCAATGCATTACATAAGAGAGGACCAATGTATTTGCATGATCTAAGATGTATTTTTTTCTCTGTCTTCAGAAGTTTGTGCATGATAAAAATGATACTCAGAACCTTGCGGTATGCCATGTTTTAGTAACCTGGCTGACGCTAGCAAACTGAAGACAAAAAGATTAGAAGTTTAAGTGAATACAAAGTTTTAAAAACTTACCTAAATGTCCTGAAATTCACATCACAGGAAGCTGGAAATCCCGTTATGTTGTCTAATGTTGACTTGACCTTAATAAAAATTAGAATTAAAGTAAGACTTTACCGATCCTCATTTAACATATTTCCGGTTGCCCTAACAGTTGTTATCTACAGACATACTCAATGTTTCCCAATTCTATGGATTTAGATTATCATTATTCAAAACAATTCAAATTTCCACGTAAAAAGACGTAGTTTAATGACATTGTATTTACAAGGGTAACATGTGTCGCATCGTGGCCAGTTTCGACAGCAAATTTTGTGAACATTTGATTTTAAATATGCACTATATCAAAGCAGTCATATTTAACAAGAAGTTACGTCCCATCCAGGATGATCTTTCACACACACACACACACACACACACACACACACACACACACACACACACACACACACACACACACACACACACACACAAACTCACACAAACTCTCTCTCTCTTTCTCTTTCTCTCTCTCTTTCTCTTTCTCTCTTTCTCTCTTTCTCTCTCTCTCTCTCTCTCTCCTCTCTCTCTCTCTCTCTCTCTCTCTCTCTCTCTCTCTCTCTCTCTCTCTCTCTCTCTCTCTCTCTCTCTCTCTCTCTCTCTCTCTCTCTCTCTCTCTCTCTCTCTCTCTCTCTCTCGCGATTACAATTCGCCAATACAAAGGATCAAAATTAAAAATTTCACCTCCCAAGTTAGAGCGTTTCCATAGTTTGAGTGTTTATTGAAATCTCGGATTTGTTCTTGTTGCACAGGGTCATTGTGTACTTCAATTAGCACTGTATAATTCCGTTGTGTGGTACGCACTGAAAATTATAAGTTTATAAAATTGCAATATTACTTAAAGCAATTGGATAAGTAAAGTAAAAAATTCTGCTGTGGACTTCCGGGGCCGAGTGTTTAGAGCATTGGGCTTTAAATCACATTTGATTCGAATTCCGCTAAATTCGTTTCGATTTGATTTGATTTATTGTTTTACGCCATACTCAACAATTTTTCAGTTATATGATGGCGTCCAGTTTCTATTGGTGGAGGAGAAACCCCGATTACCCGGGTAAAGACCACCGCCCTTCTGCGAGAAAACTTTCCCACTTAATTTGAAATGACGCTAGCGGATTCTAACCAGAGATGAGAGACCTTGTGATTTAAAGCGCAATACTCTAACCACTTGGCTACGGAGGCCCCCGGTTCGTTTCGAATTATGTTTGAAAGTTTGCCAGTTCACTTTCGGAAGGTCATTGGTCTTTGCCCGGGTAACCGGGGTTTTTCCCCACCAATAAAAACTGGACGCCATCATATGACTAAAATAATATTGAGTATGACGTAAAACAAAAAAAAATTCAAATTAAATCAATTTTGCTGATAGATGAGTTCTGATGCTGTTGACAGCTTAGAATAGTAAAGCTAATGGCAGTGTGGTAAACGGGAAGGTCATGCTACCAATTAAATTTTTAATGGTAGTTGATGCTCAATTCACAACTACTAGACATGTGTTTTTTATTGTTGTTTCCTTTTTCACACCCGCCACGAATCTTTCACATACTTGTACATAGAAATGTCATGTCACCAGCCAGTTTCAAATGAAGCGAGCATGTCTGTACCCATGCAATGGACTGAGGTCAATACATTGAGAATTAAAACATTTATCCCTACGGTGACATGAGACCTGGTATTAATATTATACGGCATAGTATTCGAAAACTTAAACGGACTATGAAAACACGTTATCCCTCTGCATTTAATGATCCAGAAGTAGTAACTGAACTGGATAGGTTACATGACCAATATGTACTGGTACCAGCAGACAAAGCCTCAAATAATATTGTTTTTATTTTTAAGGCACATTACTATAATTGTTTATTAGAAAAACTTGGGTTTAATATGAATTCTGGTAATCCTACATATACACGTAGTTCACTTTCAAAGGACGAGATTCTTCAAAATCACGTATCTGTATTGCGCTCATTTGATATACCTACAACGGATACCGATTTCGAGCTACCATATTTATATTGGATACCTAAACTTCATAAGACCCCATATAAGCAAAGATACATAGCAGGATCCAGCAAATGTGCTAACAAGCCTTTATCTTTACTCCTTACCAAGATATTGACAGCCGTTAAGGAGAAATTTCAACAACACTGTACAGTCGCTTATTCCAGAAGCGGTGTAAATCAGATGTGCATTCTTAAAGATTCTAAACAGCTTTTAGAAAATTTGAAGGCACACAATTTTTCTCAAATTCACAGTATCAAAACTTATGACTTCTCTACACTTTACACTACTATTCCACACAAAAAAATTAAAAGAAAGACTTTTCAGCATCATAGACAACTGCTTTTTCACTATAGGTGGTACCCGAAAATTTAAATATCTAGTGATTGGCTATCAGGATACTTATTTTGTCAAACACCACTCTGATTCTACACATAAATATACTGAAGTTGATATAATAATTATATGCTGGAATTTCTAATAGACAATATATTTGTAATGTTCGGAGACGTGGTCTTTCAACAAACTGTTGGCATTCCCATGGGAACCAACTGTGCTCCTTTATTGGCCGACCTGTTCCTTTATTCATACGAAGCAGACTTCATTCAGAAACTGCTGAAGCAAAAGAAGAAAAACTTAGCGGTGTCCTTTAATTTGACATTTAGATATATCGACGACGTTTTGTCAATTAATAATGACAATTTTCATACATATGTCGATGCGATATATCCCAGCGAACTCGAAATTAAAGATACAACAGAATCAAGCACACACGCTTCATACTTAGACATTTTACTTAATATAAACACCGACGGGAAGTTAGCAACGAAGCTATACGATAAACGCGACGATTTCGGCTTTCCCATCGTCAATTTTCCACATTTAAGTAGTAATATCCCTCAGTCACCTGCATATGGAGTTAATATTTCACAAATGATCCGAAATGCCAGGGCATGCACAACATATGAAGATTTCATATACAGAGGTTAATTACTCACTGACAAATTATTGACACAGGGATATCGAAAACCGCGTTTAATGTCAGCGTTCCGCAAGTTTTACGGTCGGTATAATAGTCTTGTTTTCGACTACTCTGTGTCACTAAGTGAAATGTTGAGTTGCATTTTCGTTGGCGGTTGTTGAGACGTCTGTAACAATTGTGACGAGGATACACTCCTCACGTGTTTCACTTGACTTGACTCTGGACTCACGGCGGGTGTGACCGGTCGACAGGGGATGCTTACTCCTCCATGGCACCTGGTCCCACCTCTTGGTTTCCAGAGGTCCGTGTTTGTCCATTTTTATCGGATTTGCATTTGTGTTCTCGACATTCTATTGATTATCACTTTGGTATCTAAGTTTTTATATAGTACGGCGATACGGTCGGGTGAATTATACGCATATATGACCTTTTGTATTTTGGGGCGGATGGCGGTGTGCGCTTTTTGGCTTTATAAATATTATAAACGTAATATTATAAGGGTGGATTACATTAGACGAAATGCGTTCTTCAAGAAAAAGCCGCATTATGCGTGGTTTGCGTTACAATTAAGGGCGTTTTAAGGGACGTAACTGCACACACACACACACACACACACACACACACACACACCACACACACCATACACACACATATATATATATATATATATATATATATATATATATATATATATATATATATATATATATATATATATATATATATATATCTGAAAAATGACCTACTTCAATGCCAAGGGATCTTATTTTGATATCAATCTTAGATACCAAAGTTAACATTGTTAGGATATCCAGACTTTAGGTACAGATATGGTAAAAAATGGACAGACACGGACGTCTTGAAATCAACAGGTGAGATCAGGTGTTATGGTTGAGTAAGCATCCGCTGTAGAAACACGCAATGAGTTTATATCAAATTAAAATGAAATACGTTAGGGCTGAATCCTCATATAATTGGTACAGATTCGAACATTCGAACAGGTAATTCACCTAATGACACAGGGTAATCAAAAACAAGATTAATATACCGACCGTATATTTTGTCAAACGTTGACATCAAATGCCGTCACAATTTCCCCGTGTAAATAGTTTCTCAGTGAGTAATTTACCTCCGTATATAAAATGTTCTTATGTTGAACACGCACTGGTATATCGGATCATTTGTAAAATATAAACTTCATGGGCGGATGGTTGTGGGATATTACTACTTGGATGTGGAAAAGTTACGATAGGAAAACCGAAATCGCCGCGTTTGTCGTATAGTTTAGTTGTTAATTTCCCGTCTGTGTCTATAATAAGTTAAATGGCTAAGTATGTAGCCTGTATTTGTTATGTAGATATAGTATGGTATAGTTTCATTATTTGTTATAAAGATATAGTATGGTATATTTTTATTATCACTATGATTATTAATATTATTGGTAGAAGAATCACTAATGCTACCAGTATTATAGCTTTAGTATATTACTTAATCACGGCATAATACTAAGTGATCAAAATACCAAATTAACAACAATAATGTCTGACATTCTCAGCTACATTACTACTAAAATCTCTATTATTGCAGTTTTCTTGTATACAGCAGAACGTACAGTGTAATTCTCTATTAGATATAAAACAGGAATATCTATCTCTTTTTGCCAATCTGTGGCATTCTGTGTCGTCGCTGCAACCTTTTGTAATTTCTAATTGTTTACCGGTATACGCCATGCGTGAGAAACAAACTGGCTGCAATGGGAAACCACAACTATAACGTACATATTGGCCATCAACTGAACTTAATTAAAACAATTATGTAATACTCAACAAGTAGCCAATATGCGTATACACAGCATGAACGGCATAGTAAATTTAACATTAAGTAATACATTGGTACTTGGACATAACACAAGTCAAACATGTGACAGGTCACCTTTAGCTGATGGCGCTACAAGAGATAATCTGGCATGTGTAACATAAATCTACATAATCATGTGCTAAAGCAAGTGAAGTGAATATTCTTCAATATGGTATGGTTGCTGTGACTCGGGGCCCACCCCTGTTAAAACTTTTTAACGGAAATGCTTTTGACGTTCACATAATATGTTGGGGACTTGAAATAAGGTTTGTATAGCAATTTTATTGCGCATTTGTGGTTTCATATCAGAAATTGGTATAGGGACATTTTTAATGAAGAGTTGGTGCGCTTCATTGAAATGCAATTTTCGATATAAAAACCCTCAACGCGGTAGAAATGCAATTCAGACCTTATATTTATATGCATTCGACGTATATTGTCATTGCAGGGGTATTTAGTCCACGTTGCTAAGGTGAATAGCAGCGGCTTACGGTATCTACATGACGGTTAACAAAATAGTGGTTTTTGTAACTTTATACTTTGTTAATTAAAACACATTTTCACTTTAACATATCTTATAATTTGCTGTTTCAACATAAGTCACACAAGTTGTTCTATTACATATATGTATATAGACCTACATTTGCGGATCATCACGGGAAACAAATAAATTCTAATATGCAAGTATGTCGGAAATACATCTTAACATAGAGCGAATAGGAGAACGAACATGTAAATATAATGGATAACCACTGTCTTTGTATCTCGCTGGTACGCATGTCATGTCCCGTGTCGCCGCCTTATTCTTCAGCCTTTGGAGACAAAATTTATTCTGGCCTATAATGGACAGGGTTTTGATATTTCACATATAGATTCCTCATGACTATAAATTTCATTTGCAATCTTGACTTTTGACGTATATATCTTGACCTTGGACATTGACCTATTTTTAAAAAAAAACAACATTAACCGTTTATTTATCTTTTAAAGCATGTATACCATGGAACCTCACACCTAAGTTCTGACTGACTCAAAGTGGTCTGATTAGTCAAGCAATCACCTAAGCAAGGTTATCTTTAGGCGAGGTTTTAGTGTAATTTTTTTATGATGATAGTTTTCATTTTATACCTTGACCTGCGGCCTAGTGAACTTGGACTTTGACGTGCATTACAAAAAGTTAACATAAGATGAAGTAATAAACATTTTCACTCTAATTTGACCTTTAAACTTTACAGCAGCGGGTCAAATACTAATTACGAAAATGTACTCTCATTACCGGTGAGCTTTGTTGTCTTGTAATAACTCTTGTGTAACCGTTGTGGTTTGACCTTAGAATAATTCCTTACAACCAACAGTGGCACGCCAAATGTTCTGCCACTGGTCAAATCCTTCAGTAGTCAAAACCTACCGGGAAATAAAATATATAATAAATCCCTTTACCCTGTATATCACCGAATAAATGATTTAATATTATCGCATCACCTATGTTTAAGTATGCATATATGACTAAGTCGCAATACGATATAAACGTACTCACATTTTTACTTGCACAGGAAATTGAATTGTGTGTGTGAAACGAAAAGTCGTTTTTCACTGAGCTGTATTCTGTACAGTTTAGTTTTCGAGTGTGTGTTTCTGTAAATTGAAAACAAAACATTAAAACGTAAACACATTAATATAAAGTAAATGTACATTTACTTACACAACAATTATTGACCAGTTATAATAAAAAAATAAAATAATTAATAGTCAACCACCGGCCAAATTACCCACATATACATATGGGTGAAATACTACATAATCGGTAAAAAAAAATCGGCTGAACAATTTTGTACCAGTGATGAACAACTGGCTAGTTACACGGGTATCCGTAGAAAACTTTAAATCCGTAGAAAATATCCTCAGGTAGTTTTCAATACACAAAAAATCACTCGGGCCTTTTCCCATAAAGTTTTCTAAGATTGATATTATATATATTTCAGTTTTACATTGAAGAAAAAATATCAGGGTATTTTTATCAAGGCCATTTGACCTAAGACGAAAATATGCCCAGGTCATTTTTATGGTAAAACACATACGAAAAACATGTAAGAAAATGTATCTGGTCAATGGCATATTGTATAAATCTATTTAGTGTATCCAAGTGATAATTAATGACAAAGATTTACACCAGGTCAAATGTCAACTGCCTATTGCAGGAAGGGGCAATCAGACATTCGAATTACTTAATGAATATCATATTTCAAGAACAAATGTCAGTCTAGACTGAAGTAATGCAATATGTTATTGCAATAAGAGGAAACCTTGATTCGTGTTAACCTTTCCAATCCTAGGTATCTAGATGGTATGTACTATTGTTTAGACAAATCCATCATTGCCTGTAGGGTTTAAAGGATTTAAAAGGATTTATTGACTGTGCAAGAACACGGGTCTTAAAAACAGTCTATCAATCCAAATTGAATTTATGTCCACATTTAGAGTTTATATTATATCATATAATACAATTGCTTGTATCCTGATTGTATTTTGTAAACCCTTGTAAACAAGGTATATTCCTAACTGGCACCGATTTAGACTCAGACAGGCCAATATGTATTCGATGTCACAAGATCTTATTACGATTTTTTTACATTACATTATTATACATTCAAATAATTATATTTAGTCTCATAGTTGCATATAAACGTACCTTTACATGTCACATTGTCTTTGATGTCTATATAACATCCACGTAAGAATGATGAGTGAAATCTTCTGACAGCCATCCACTCTAAGAAGGCCTTTATTTTACAGTCACAGTTAAATGGGTTGTTGTAAAGATCTCTATCAACAAACTGAAAGCTCATTCATTTCCTCAAATATATGCTATACTATCCTTACCGCCGCATTTCACAGATAAAGGACATACAATCATACAAACATGAAATCGATAAGGTATGGAAAGATATATATATATATATTATACATCATCATGATACCACATTCAAGCAAAGTTGTTTTATTTTCGGTCGTTCCAAAACACTCCTTTTTGAAATTGTCCATGTTTCTGGTATATCGGTTGATTCCGATCAATTTTTAGCTCACCTGGCTAAGGCCAGGGTGAGCTTTTGACATCATTTTGCGTCCGTTGTCCGTCCGTTCGTCCAGCGTAAAATTTCATTCAAAGATCTTCTTGTCTGAAATTATTAAGCCAATTGGAACCAAGTTTTGTCACAATAGACTTTGTGTGGTTACCTGTACATAAATGTGTTTTTCTCAACCAAGATGGCCGCCAACAGGAAACATGATTTAACATTGGGCCTTGTGGGAAAACACATTTACAGATCTTTTTCTCAATTGAAACGAAACTTAGTCATAATGGTCCTTGGATACATCAATTTAAAAAATGTATCACGTTTCACGTGTTTCATAATGTATTTGAACACATTTTACAATATTCTCGTCTATATGTCATGGTACAAAAATCATGTTTGTGACAGCGTATGTCACTTTAATGTCAACACAGCGCCAAATTCCAGTTTTTGCTTTTGTATTTGCAAATACATATGTAGACAGACAGACAGACAAAGAGAGAAACAGACAAACAGACAGACAGAGAAAGACAGACAG
Organism: Atrina japonica; assembly: GCA_030159075.1. Classification (NCBI taxonomy): domain Eukaryota; kingdom Metazoa; phylum Mollusca; class Bivalvia; order Pterioida; family Pinnidae; genus Atrina; species Atrina japonica. The sequence continues at coordinate 35,475 of BROG01001458.1, read as the reverse complement.
ACAGGCAGACAGACAGAGGGAGAGAGATAGAGTTTTCCTTGGCGACAGTACTATTTTAGCAGTATATGGTAGGCACTTTAGCCAACCTTTTCCCGAGAAACGAACGGTGTCTAGATTTCCAGGAATTTGCCTTTATCTGAGAAAACGAAAGTACCTATATTTCCATGAATCGCGGTTATATATAGCCGATGATATATATATATATATATATATATATATATATATATATATATATATATATATATATATATATATATATATATATATATATATATATATATATATAACGGATAACCAGGTAACACGAATCTTTTTCAATTTTGTTCGCCGTACAAGTGTCCAATGGTATAGTGTGAAAAAATGAAACTTTATTTAGACATTAGATGAGGTATGTAAAAATGGCGTGGAACGGATGTACAGACCCGTTGGATCCCGAGGTAGACTAGAAGCACAAAATCATCAGGTGTAAGTACAACCGCTATACCGGGAGCGACGAGCCATGGAACCCGACCGTAGATTGGCAGAATAAGTATACTGTATATACATCTTCTGAAGTACAGTGGCCATACTGGGTTGAGTACAACCGCGAATACGGGAGCAACGAGCGATGGGACCCAAAGGTGAGCTGGCTTAATATAAGTACGTGGTTTGAGTACAACCGCGATACCGGTAGACACGAGCCGTGGGATCCCGAGGTGAGCTTTGACAAAAGAAATTCGTTTGAGTACAACCGCGCTTCCGGGAGAGACGAGCCGTGGGATGCCCTGGTGTACTGGTTTAATAAAAGATGGTGGTTTGAGTACAGCCGTAATACCGGAAGAGACAAGCCGTGGGATCCCGAGATGAAATGGGTTAATAAAAGAGCTTGGTTTGTCTACAACCGAGTTACCGGGAGAGACGAGCCGTGGGACCCGACCGTAGACTGGTGGGGAAAAAAGGAGTATATACTAGAAAGTGTTGTCTGAAAATATACGTTATAAAAAGTACTAATATATATTTACAAAAATAAGCGTCTAAAAAATCTGTATTTAATCTATCGTCTTTCGAATGAAAATATATTTTTGTTATTGTTCCAAACGATACGTGACGATCTGGCATCGACTCGTCGTCGTGTTCGAAAACGATAAAATCATCCTCATCTTCTTCGATCTCATATATTTCGATATATACTATGTCGAGTGTCATTTATAATTACAAATTGTTACATAAACTTGTTCCTTCCGTAAGATCAGTTTGGAGTGCTTGCGCTGTGACAGCATGTATTTGAGACGTCTCTTTTCCTCGCCGTCAGGGACGCCGTCGTTCTCGTCCAAGCATTCGTTGTAGCTGAACTTGAAGAGCGCGACCCACTTGACCTGCGTGCGAAAATCTTTGGATGCGCTGTTATATCTCTGCGTCAATATCCACACGGGCCGTTTGGCGTGTCTCCCCGAAAACGCCAACATGGACAGGGCGTCTGCCTTTTTCTTGATCTGCTTCGTGGCCAAACAGTCGTCGATGATGTACAGCGTGGACGTTCCTTTGTATACATGTTGCAACATGTCCTGTAATTTCTCTTGTCTTCGACAAGGGGTTGACGATCACGACCCGCTTGTCCTTGGGATGATTTATTTCTTTCCACTTTCTCGATCGGTAGGCCCTGTTGAAATCGATCGAGGGACACAGGATCACGATGTGCTCGAAAAAATCTTTGTATTCATCCTCCAACAGATCGAGGACAAACTCCGTCTTCCCGCAATCGGTGGCGCCCACGATCATGGTGGCGTGAGGTTGTCTAATGTACACTTTTTATCAGACCTTAAATGTTTTTAAGATATGATACTAGCCAAATGGCCGTTCGAATTGTTGATCTGTCCGTCTTTGACGTCAAAGATGTAGACGTCCAGGGGATCGGTATCGGTTTTGGGAGTTTTATTGATTTGGACGTCGACGCCCTGGCTGATGTTTTGAAGCTTGCGACCTGTGCCGTGGAGATGATTGTTGAGAGTCGCTCGCAAATCTAACCAGAGGGTGTAGTGGTCTTTGAGATATTTTCCCAGCGTCATCTCACTCATGTCGAGTTCCTTGGCGACAACCTAACAACAATATCAGATAGTATACACGACCTCGTCGAGTCATCGAGACAAGCGGACGTACTACCCACGAGATAATTTCTGAGGGTAATTAAAAATTTTGAGACCATTCGCGGTGAATTGAGCATTCATGAATCCAGGAAATTCGAGTTGTCGCAGTGGAAGGAAGACCTCGAAAACAATCCCGGTGACAGGAAACGCATCGAGGGGAGATCGCCAAGATGCGAGGCGTATCAGACCCCTTGAACGAGAGCATCGACATCCTCAAGGGGGAAATAAATTCGCAAGTCTACACCATACAAGTGTCGTTCAAGAAGTTACTCGACGACAATGTCCCTTTGAGAGAACGGATCGTCGATCTGTTCAGAGAACAGGGCATCACCATCTTCAGTGTCCTGACGGCGATCGGTATGACGGTGGGATTCTTGGTGTAATTACTCCTTCCGGGGACGACGACGGTCGCGCCTCCACCGTCACCTCCTCCGAACAAGGAGGGCGGACTGAGGGAATGGGTCAAGAAACAAATGGACGCAGTTGGAAAACTGCTCGCGAGACTGGCCGCCAAGTTCGGCGAGGCGTTGCCAGGTATCTTGGGAGTCATCGTGTCCGGATCCTGTCGACGCTCGGGAAGACGGCCATGTGGTTAGGAGAACATCTGTGGGTGCTGGATATGGTCCTCGTCAGTTGGATGTTAACGAAACTCGACGAGGAGAAGAAAAGGAAGTAGCGCTAGAGCCAAGACGGCGGTCTTCTGATCCTCGTGATCGTCTTGAGGAGGTTTGACCTGTTCCGGAGGAGGAGGTTTGACCTGCTATGGATGATGGTTTGACTTGGGCGAACGTTTTCGCGTTGAGGTCGACGTTCCTTCCCGATTTCGTGGTTTCGGGCGCGATCAAGATTTCGTTATTGTAATCGGCTATGTGTTTCCCAATGTTCAGTTCCATGTTGCTGGGGAGTATGTAGAGTCCCGGATGGATAACGTAGTCGAGTTTGGAATTGGCGTACCTTAGGCAGTCTTCGTAGTAAGATATCTGTATCAACTGGGCAAATTGGAAGGCGGTCGAAGGAGGGTCACCGACCCCCTCAGGAGTGTTGATAAACACGACATAGACACACATTTTAGAATGCAGGGCATCGACCTGTATCAGCTCAAGGAACCGAAAGGAATTGATGGTCGTCGATTAAAATAAATTTATTCATATGAATAAATTTTTAATACCCGTAGGGAAGCATTTCGTACCCGTCCGTCATCACCCGTTTATCGTAACACAACGTAAACTCTTTCTCCTGGTATCAATTCACGATGCCTTTGGTTTTAGCATCTCTCGGACGGTCGTAATCCTCCGACGCGTGTCTCTGACGACGTCAGTTATCGTGTCTCGATTGATGTAAAGAGAATTTTCGTAATTCAGACTAAACCCCTTGACCTTACACACCTTCTTATCCGCGTCCGTTTCTTACGAATAAGATTTTGGTCCGGTGGCACACCACGAAATCGCCGCTAAATTGGTCCGTCAAATCGCCCGTGTCGATCGATACCCATTCGTCGCGATCGACGTACCTCACGCTATCGGTGTCAAATCCCAACACCCTATCGTCGAGTTTGTCCAACACGTCGTACAACATGGTCCAGATATCTTACAATCTCAACGGACAATTCGTCGACAAGGGTAAGGACGTCAACATCTTCATAGCATCGTATAACACGCTAAGAAGATGTTGACGTCCTTACCCTTGTCGACGAATTGTCCGTTGAGATCGTAAGACATCTGGACCATGTCGTCGTTGATGAATTGAATGTTGATATTGTCTATCGTGTCAGGGTATAAAAGTTTTTCGGTTCGTTCACGTATTGTGTTTGTTTCATGTTGGAATTTATCCCAGAGAGAGTTGAGACATAATTTAGAAAGGGCGCGCATACCCGGATTATATTCTATTTTACCCAAGTCGATCCCCAGTCGTTCTTTGACATTTATTATACCGTTCTTCCGATTCGTAGGGGGTGCTCGGACCGATCTTTAATGAGGAACTTTCCATCTTGATCTTCATAAAGTTCTTGTCGTAGTTTTTGAAGAGGTCCGGTTCCTCGCTGCTGTAGACAAAATCCTAAACTTTGTAAATTTGCTCGATCTCGTACCCCTTATCAAAAGCCTTGAATAGCTCGGGAGTACACCACGTTCCCACAATAGACCTCTGTTCGTCGGCGTGTTAGAACGGCGTCTTGGCCCATCGTTCGTCACCGGTCTTACACAGCGAGAACAAGAGTTTTTCGGCATCTCCGCATTTCATTTTGACGGGTAAGACGGGATGATATAATTTCCGGGGTGGTACGACTTTACATTTGTCGAACCCCCCAACCAATCGACGCACTCCGGATTATATAGAGTTTTCTGGGATGCCCCACCGGATAGGTCTCATAAAACTGAACCGTCGGTAAAAAACTGACAAAGTCGACGTATCGTCCCTTTTCTCTTCCGTCGAAATCGTAAAGTAACTTGGTCACGTTTGTCCTACCGCCGAAAAAGGCGTCTCGAGGGTCTAACGGCTTTACGATCTCTTTACTTTTTATGCCTTTCATATCGCATTCCCAGGCCTGGATTAACGCGTTACTGGCCCGTCTGATCTTCTCGTTTTTCGAAAGGTTTGTTTTCTGAGCATTTCCATGTCTAGTTGGTTCTTGTTATTGACGATGCCTCGCGCGTAACACTTTTCGCACCCGTGCCAGAAGCACCCTTGAAATTCACAAACCTTCTTAGTGTCTTCGCAATACCCATCGGCTTTACCTATCTCGGGCAGATTCACCTCGCCGCCGTTCAATGCGTGTCTAATGACGACGCCGTCCCTCTCGGCCACGTGATCCAGCCAAGAAATGAATTTCGTGCTGTACGTTTCGTGAACGACGTTATCATTATGGACGTTTATCGTATTTTTCGGGCATGTAATTACTTCTGTACACGGTCATTCACACGGACGCTATCGCCACGTACTGTAACAGATCTATATTTTCCCGCTAGATAAAGTCTTCCCTGAATTTCAACATGGACCGCCGTAATATGTCGACGTCGGACGTGCAATACTACCTCAATTTCTTATGGAAATTAAACACGTCGTTCTTTCGCGCGTCGTACCATGCCAAAAACTCTTTCCAATTGCGAACGTTCATGTAATCGACGCAGTAGTGTTTTTGCTAGGCAACGTAAGTTTGGTGACACGGCTTGTTGAAAAAATGACAAAATTGATGGAATCGATAGAGCAAACGGTTCTGACTTCCATGTACATGATCTTGGTACCGTTGTAAATCAATAGGGTTTCACGTTTTGCTCCTTAAATATTTTAACAAAAAATGCGCGTCGTACGATTTCGCATTGTGGGCCACGAACGTGCCCTTTTTGTCCAAGACAAACTCGCAAAACTCGACTATGGTAGAAAATTCGTGTTGATGACCGTCTTGACAGACGATTAAATTCGGTATGTGAACGCCGGTGTCTTGCGTCGCTTCTATGTCGTAAAAATAATACTTTGTCGTTCGCTTTTTACAACTGTAACATGTTTCTTGTCCGTACACTTTGAGGATCAAATTCTTGAGCATGAAAAACTTGTGCGTCGTCATGTCGCCGTTGTGTTTACAATTCAGGCATACGAAATGACCGCATATATGTCTTCAAGTCTTTAACTACCCATTCGCACTCTAAACATTTCCGAACGAGTAAGCAAACTATGTCAGTTTCGCCGTCTCTCGTGCCTCTGTCGCTTTTATGTTCATTAAAACATTCTTTGCCGAAAAACGTTTTGTTACAATAGTCGCACACTTTCCTTTCACCACCCGGGGAAATATAACCGAAGCACGATAAACACGTTTCGGGACATCTGTGGCGATATCGTCTAGAGTAGCCCTTCTTACAAGCGTGACAGTAATGGTCTTTACCCCAAAACCCGGTCATCTTCGTAATAACGTCAAAATGATTTTTATTCTTGAACAGGTAGACCGTGTCGCTCCCTTCGGTTGTGTAGATGGTCTCGTTGAACTGATCGCCGTCCATTATATTAATCTGCACGCCCAGGTGGTCGGCAAACGTCTTCACGTGATCCCGGATGGGGACGTCCGCTTCTTGTTGAAGTTTGAACTCTTCGACCCTTTGTAATTTCGACTCTCGTTGAAACCGTGTCGAAGTTGGAAATTCGTCCATTTTTCCTTATGTTTGTTGGCCACTCGATATATACTCTTGCAGTGCTTTGAATAACTCTTTGGCTAAATCGCCCGAGACGGTGATATATCTCGTAATAAACATTTTCGGGAATTTCGGGTGATTGATGATGATGCAAAATTTATCGCCGTTTTGCAACCCTCTATCGTTTATCACCCACCTTACGAGGTGTACAAATAAACGTTTGGGCTATAAAAACTTTTTTTACAAAAATCGTGAGATCCAATAAAGGCTGGATATATTAGGTCGTAATAGAACTTTTGGGTGGGATCGGTAAATCCAATAACCGCTCTGTAGATTGATTTGTATGAGACATGTTTTTTAAATTGGGGTGAAATTACTTATGGCATTTTCAACTTTGCTACACTATACCAAAATTGAAAATCGATTCGTGTTACCTGGTGATCCATTATATATAATCATCGGCTATATATATATGACTGCGATTCATGGAAATCTAGGTACTTTCGTTTTCTCGGAAAAAAACAAATTTCTGGAAATCTAGACACCGTTCGTTTCTTCGAAAAAGGTGGGCTAAAGTGCCTACCATATACTACTATTTTAGTATTTTTATTTATTCACCATGAAGTTATGTCCGAGTAACTTCCGTAAAAATCTGACAACTTCACTGAGACAATTTTGCATGATTCTTATAAAGACCAGGAGATAAAATAATAAAACCTGATTTGAGCATGTGCTTTACATGTTGTAAAATTGATAATGACGGTAACATTTTACACTCTTTTACATATAAACACTTTACCAGTTGCTCCTATTGTTAGCTGAATCTTTTTTATTCAACGTCTTAATGAGCTACCATACATTGTCATTTATTGTCAACAGAACCTATATCCAGGGTATGGGGCGGTAGCAATTTAACATATAAATACTGTATCATACATGGTGTACACATGGTTAAATTCTTCAATATACATTTAATTTTTGTATACTAAAATATGAGAATTTTATTAGGAATTATTTCAGTATCATCGTGACAACATTTTATGGTCATGGTTTCATAGGTCACAGGCACCTAATTAAACAGAACATTGAGTTTTCATCAAATTTTATACAATTGTTCTCCTTTTCTAGAATTAGTGTGATAACTTTAAATAAACGTGAAAGGAAGTATTCCTATGTGAATATGTGTATATGCTTAGGAAGATTTGAAGATCTATCTATGAATCCCAAATGATGGGGGTCTAGAACAAGAGGGACAAACATAAGCTTGTTCATTTTCAGACGATCTTTTGATTTTACTCAGGTGATCGGTAAGGACTCATTGACCTCTTATTACTGAACTTAGTACATTGTACAGTTGGCCTATTTTGGCAAAATGTGCGACCAGTGACAATTCTTTTTGTAAATATCAAGTTTTCCTGATAACATCTTAATTTTTCTGGTTTATATCATTAATCTATGAATTAATTGTCGATGAAAAATAGTTTGAACTGAACAAAAAACAAAAAATAATAAAGCACGTCAATTGACCTCTTAATCAATGCAAACTTACAAAATTCTCAACCTGGAAAGTCTGTAAAACATAATAGCATCAAGGTAATGGATATGATTGTTGTCAAGATACCTGAAAAGACGAAAATTATATGAATAGAGTTAAACTGAAATAAGATGAATTTAACATCTATTTATTTATTCCTAAATATGTTCCATTCTTTTGAATGTCCGTGTTTTTATTATGTGTTTGTAAAATACTTTGATACTAAAATGATATTAAAGTGGTTTTGAATTATAAATTAAACCGAGATAATTTGCAATTTCAAATTTTATGTACGGTGTGTATGACTACCGTAATTATGTACGATTTCCAAACGGGAGATAAAGTCTTTAAAAGTGTTACAGAATACTGTCTAATATTCCTGTGATGGAGAATTCAAACTTTTTGACAAAATCTGCGTATCGATCATAAAACCTCTTCTATAATGATATCAAGCGTCCAGAGACGGAACTTAGATAGATGCAGTTATAATTATACCTAAACATTCCAAGATGTTTCTTAGTTCCAGATAAACGGAATAACTAGAAATATTAAAAACTGTGACTTTATTTTTGATTAGTTTCTATGCCTATTTCGAATCAGATGTACATATAACATAATTTTACACTTATTCAAATGTACATATAACACAACGATTCACATCCAGTTTATTCTCAAAATACTTTTATGTACGAAACTTTATTGACATAAATATTATTAATAATACCAACGCTATAATTTTACAAAATATCATAAATGATCAGTATGGCCGTTGCTGTCAATAAATCTTTTATATCTGTCTAATAATTATTTGTATTGTGTAAACTTACAGACGTCTCAAGTAACGAAGACTGTGGAATGCTTCTGCAGCAATATATTGAATAGAATTATAACTTAGACCCCTGAAAAGATAGAGACGGTAATATTACCTTATTTATATATAATACAATTTCTATTTGTATGTTAAGCCGTTAAGGAGAAACAATTTTCTACAGTTGCTTATTCCAGAAGCGGTGTAAATCAGATGTGGATACTTGAAAATTCTAAACATCTTTTAGAAAATTTTGAGGCACACAATTTTTCTCGAATTTACAGTACCAAAACTTATGACTTCTCTACTCTTTACACTACTATTCCACATAAAAAAATAAAAGAAAAACTTTTCAGCATCATATACAACAGCTTTTTCACTAAAGGTGGTACCCGAAAATATTAATATCTTATGATTAGCTATCAGGATACTTATTTCGTCAAACACCACTCTGATTCTACACATAAATATACTGAAGTTGATATAAAAAACGCGCTGGAATTTCTAATAGACAATATATTTGTAATGTTCGGAGACGTGGTCTTTAAATAAACTGTCAGCATTCCCATGGGAACCAATAGTGCTCCATTATTGGCCGACCTGTTCCTTTATTCATACGAAGCAGACTTCATCCAGAAACTGTTGAATCAAAAGAAGAAGAAGATAGCGGTTTCTTTTAATTTGACATTTAGATATATCGACGACGTTTTGTCAAAAAATAATTTTGACTCGGCTTTTCCATCGTCAATTTTCCACATTTAAGTAGTAGCCACATTTTGTACAGACGTCTCAACAACCGCCAACGAAAGGCAACTCAACATTTCACTTAGTGAAACAGAGAAGTCGCAAACAAGACTATTAAACCGACCATTAAATTTGCGGAACGTTGACATTAAACGCGGTTTTCGATATATCTGTATCAATGATTTGTTAGTGAGCATTTTACCTCTATATATGGAATCTCCATATGTTGTACACGGCCTGGCATATCGTATCATTTGTGAAATATAAACTCCATACGCGGGTGACTGAGGGATATTACTACTTAAGTGAGGAAAATTTGCAATGGGAAAACCGAAATCGTCCCGTTTATCGTATAGCTTCGTTGCTTATTCCCGTCGGTGTTTATTTTAAGTAAAATGTATAAGTATGAAGCCTGTGTGCTTGATTCTGTTGTATTTCTAGTTCGCTGGGATATATCGCATAGACATATGTATGAAAATTGTCATTATTAATTGACAAAATTTCGTCGATATATATAAATGTCAAATTAAAATACACTACTAACTTCTTATGATTCAGCAGTTACTAAACGATAGCGAAAAGCTAAAAGTATCCACACATAATTTACACCGCTTCTGGAATAGGCAACTGTACAGGATTATTGAAGTTTCTTATTAACGGCTGTCAATGTCTTGGTAAGAAACAAAGATAAAGGTTGGTAGAACATTTGCTGGATCCTGCTATGTATTTCCGCCTATGTGGGGGTTTATATATATATATATATATATATATATATATATATATATATATATATATATATATATATATATATATATATATATTATATATATATATATATATATATATATATATATATATATATATATATATATATATGGTAGCTCGAAATCGTATCCATTGCAGGTATTTCAAATGAACGTATTACGGATAAGTGATTTTGAAAGTGAGCTACGTCTGTATGTAGGATTTCCAGAATTCGTATTAAACCCAAGTTCTTCTAATTAAAATAATAGTAATGTGCCTTAAAATAAAAAACTATATTGTTTGAGGCTTTGTCTGCTGTAACCAGTGCATATTTTTCATGTAACCTATCCAGTTCAGTTACTACTTCTGGATCATTAAATGCAGAGGGATAACGTGTTTTCAAAGTCCCTTTAAGTTTTCGAATACGAAATTTTATCAACCATCGTATGGTTTTCAGCCATTCAGACAATGTGTCTGGTTCTACGTTTTAATGTTTGGCCCATCGTCTGACGTCTGACATAATCTTCGACAGAATCCATAACTAAAGTGAAATTCTGACGCCAAATAACGGAACGGGCTTCCCGGTATTGAGAGTCACTTAAAAGAAGATGTTTAAGGCTTTCAGTTTCAACAATAGAAACGTCGCCTGTAATGACAGGTTCGATAATGTTGTATTTAAAAGGAGATGACGCACTTGAACATATGACAGTGTTGTGTAGAAGATGGTTGATGTCTGCAAAACCTGTTTGTAATTGAATAGTTTGGATGCGGTGCTAGGTATATAACTATATGAAATGCAAGGCGTAGTCTTCAATTTGAAATATGGTGGAATACAGGACTGAACTTTTTTGTGGTTTAGAACATTGCCAATGTTTAAAGTGTCTATGCCTCTATTTGTAAACTTAAGTTTAAGACGTTTCTGTTCAAAACAGTCATTGTTTGTAACACGTGCAGGGTAAAACAGTCTGGGATAAGCTATGTCCATTATAATGGAGCTCAGTATGTATTCTTGGGTTGAAGAATCCGTGTAGGGGTTCATTGTTGCTTCTTCAAAAATATTATTGGGATTAGTAAAAAAAAAAACCAGAATAAAGTTTGCTGCGAATGTGATGAAGACACATTTTTTGTTAACGTCAGGTAACAGAGATGAAAAAGTGGCATCATGTATTTAGGGTCGGTAGTAAGAACGATGTCCGTGACTTCGTTTAAGTCTTACGTTAGAATTAAAAAGTTCCATCACATTAACACCATTACACAATGGGCTTAATAGATTGCCTTCAATTTGGATATTATATACGTTGCATCCATAGGGATATGCAGTGCCAAGTTGTTTAATCCAAAATTCTTCACCTAGTCTACGGAAGGGGTATTCAAGATGGGATTGTTGGTCCATTGATATATTTTTTCTCAATTATACGCACTCCCATAGACAAGCTGGAATGGTCAGGGGAGTTGAAATGTCGATAGAGTATCTGGTTAACCCTATCATTAATCTCGAATCGATGACCAGATACTCTTTTATTTAAGGGCCCCTTAGTTTCACCAACATAAATTAAACCACACAAAGTAAACTCAATTCCATAAACAACGTTAGATTTGCAGTCTAGATGATCCCAGCTTTTGGTCTTACAATACTTATTTGTCCGATTTAAATGATGTTAACAGTGTCAAATAATAGTATATTATAAGATGAACAGCTAGTACCGAAATACAAGGTACTAGGTTTATGTATACAAGTACATGTAAATTTCGTGTTGCTTACCATCATGTAATGTGTATTGAGTATTGAAAACCGTATTTTTCGTACTCTGCTTCAAATGTTAGACATGTCAATTTCTGGTATATGTCATTGCTTTGTTCGAGATATAAAGATACTTATGGCTGACTGTTCATTATTTACATTAGTTGTTTTCTGTCAAAAACAAATTAATGTTAGTGTCTTACCATAAACCCGACATGAAATTTTGTGACATTGATTTTTTGTTTGAAATCGAACATTTGCTCTGGTGACCCTTGTAAAACAGCGTAACGCGGGTGTAGCGACCATTAAAGTCATGTTATAACGCACGAAAACTCTGGAATTATAACGAACAATTTTAGAACTAGAAAATACCATACTGTGATAGGGAATCTGAATAAAACAATACTCAGAAAAAAAAACTAAAACTGGATTTTATACTAAAAAAAAACTAACGAATGAAGATGCACATAAATTAACGATCAATTAACTTCTGTACTGCCGTACTTATCATATCACGTAATTAAATACTTATATACATACTTATCGATACCAGTCGAACCATACTTACAGATAGCGTAATTTTCTCAGTTCTGTGAAAACACCCGATTGTATGATGGTCAAATTGTTGTCATTTAGATTTCTAAAATAATAATATGTCATTTAACAATTTATCATTTGGTCTGGAAAATGTGTGCTTGAAAAGGTAATTTTGTGAATATGTATATAGTACAAGCTTACTGTGTTCATACAACATTATGCTGTGTAAAACGTAATATATTATCACATAAATGACACTGGACACAAATCACGTGTCTGCAAGTAAGCACAAAAGCTAATATCATTCGTGAGTGGTCATCGGTCTGAAGGTACCGTCATGGTTCATATCATTGTTTTGTTACTTCCTCGATGTTTCCTATCTTACAGTTCATCAACATTCCAGGCAAAAGAGTTCAATTTCCAAATTAACATTGTAGAAAAAAGAAAGAATCACAGAACTAGAATCTTCCATTGTTCTTTTCTTATTTTGTTCTTAATCACTACAATGACCACGTATGTCAGTACTCATAATATCCATCTGATCGTACTTACAGTGTGACTAAATTTGACAATCCTGCGAAGGTGACTGTTTCCACTACAACCAGCTTGTTCGATTCAAGATAGCTGAAAGTATAATAATAAAACTTTTCAATGATTCAGGTGTTCTGCAAGATGCGTCCGTAGCAAAACTTACACACACACACACACACACACACACACACACACACACACACACACACACACACACACACATATGAGAACTTTTAGAATTTTATTGTAGTGGTTAGCAAATATGTGGGAGCAGGCTGAGCGGACTTAGCCACTGTGTCACTGAAATTATATAAATACAATGAATACAAGAAAGACGCCGGTCAAAAGACGATCGTAATAGTGTGATAGTGAACATAAATTTGATTTATTATAAAATACTATAAATTAAAGAAATAAAACATATTTCAAATATATTGTCTTTATAATTTATTATTTATCCACAGCATTTGATATATACTACATGTGTTCATACATACCTATGTTTAATAAATCAATAATCTATTTATAACTATAATGTTAAGGGAATACCCTAGCCCATTGGTCACCTCCTTGTTTAATTAAATTTATTTCTTGGTCATATCTTTTCCTGCCTGAATTTGTTGATTCCTTTGTATAATTCTTTGTCTTGGGTACTTCTCTTCTTGAAAGTCAACATGAACAGACAGGTGACATGAAATGTAAGTTACTTTTTTTTACTAACAATAATGCACTTAACTGTCTTAGCTTATAACATGTAATATAACTGAACCACTTAATAAGCTTAAAAAGAGAGATGATTCTGTTTTACAATATATATCTTATAAGTTTCAGGTAGTGATAATTATTACTTACATTGTAAATTAATTGAGTTATATTACTTATGACTTTGCTGCATTGTATATTATCACATCTAAATTAACTTTACAAATTTCTCCAATTGTATGTACTTTTTATAACTTTTTATATTATATGTGAGAAATTTGTCTGTCTGAGAGACATGTTTTGAAAATAAATTTCTGTGTTGTTTACTGAACTATTTACAAGTATTGTATGAGTAGAACTTAACGAACATAAATAAGGATCCTGTTCATCAAATAGATATTACATATTATTAAACTGATATATGCTTTCAATATTTGTAAATATAAGAAACCTCTAGTATTAAATTTGCTGTCTATAATTAGTTACAAATGTATATATATTATCTATAATAGCCGAATAAATAATAGAAGCTGAATCTGTAAATTAACATGATATATATATATATATATATATATATATATATATATATATATATATATATATATATATATGTGTGTGTTATTGATGTACATGGTATTATAGAGTATTTCTTTTATAATAATTTATTTACGTTTTAATAAAGAATACTTAGTATTGTAATATTTATTTTTTAGAGTCAAAACAACAGCTGTAACAACAACCGTATAAAGTTATACATTTATGTGAATGAAATGCTCCGACCGACAGGCAACTCTGACTTTATCTATATAGACGAATCAGAGAGATTCCCGTTTGCAATAGGATGACGTTGAACCTTCGATGCAAACGACCTAAATAATTATTGGCGGTCATTTTCAGTTTTAAATGTTTTCCACAGAGGCAACAAATGACATAGGGTTACCAAAATGGGAAAACAATCCTGATTTAACGTTTAAAGGCTAAAGTATATAGCCTTGGAATTTAACTTATAATAGTGCCGCATGACTTTGCTAGCAACTTTTAACCACACAGACTGGAAGTAAGACTTAAACAAGATTTCGTGAAAAGACAAAAACTTACTTTAAAAACACTGATGAACTAAACGGTCCTATGGAGAACAGATATTAAATAAAACTCTACTCATCAGTACAAGAAAAACGTTTTTGATTGATCATTGTTGTCTCCTTTTATATGTCCTTATGCGTCCGTAATGTCCGTCCAGGAACTGATCTTAATCTGTTCATTTAAGATACCGCAATGGTAGGGAAAACGTCAGATAAGAGATAAATTGAACATTTCAAGAATGACCAGAATCGTTTAAGTATCTAACTGACTTTCATCAGTTCCATTCTTGATTGTGCCTCTTTGTTAATAATATTCTCAATTACTGCAATGGTCTCTTATCTCAGTATAGGATGTACCAGTGAGACAACATTTACAGATATTCAAGATTTCATAATTCTGTGAAGTGTTTGTTTTATTCATGACCAACTTGTCTGATTCAAAGCAGTTATAAGATAAAACAAAATTGATTTGTGCAAAAGGTGTTATGAGAAAAAAAACCCATAACAAATTGTTTTGAGAAAACCAATCTATAGACCACTCATATTGTTAATGTTGAGATCCGTTGCATCATATAAAGTTTTATTATTTGTTAGGCTTACTACCTTTAAAAATATTGTATTAAAGTGTCATTTTAGCTATTGTCAGCACTCCAAATAGTATTTCAACTTGCAGTACTCTGTCCTTTTGATAAATGCAAATGTTTTAATAACTTAATTGACCACGTACGTCAGTACTCATAATATCCATCTGATCGTACTTACAGTGTGACTAAATTTGACAATCCTGAGAAGGTGAATGCTTCCACCACGACCAGCTTGTTTGATCCAAGATGGCTGAAAGTAAGATAATAAAACCTATCAATGATTCAGGTGTTCTGCAAGATGCGTCCGTAGCAAAACTCACACACACACACACACACACACACACACACACACACACACACACGCACACACACACACACACACACACACATACGCACACAAATACACACACACATACACACACGCACACACACGCATACACACACACGCACACACACACACACACACACATGAGAACTTTTAGAATTTTAGCAGAGTTAGCCACTGTATCACTGAAATAACATGAATACAAGAAAAACGCCGACCAAAAGACGATCGTAATAGTCTGATAGTGAACATAGATTTTGATTTATTATAAAATACTATAAATTTAAGGAAAGTATTTAATTTATTAATGACCAACTTGTCCGATTCAAAGCAGTTGAAAGATAAAACAAAACCGATCTGTGTATCAGGTTTTTGGGAAAGCTAATCTATAGAACAGTCATATTGTTAATGTAAACGTCCGTTGCATCATTGTATTAAGTTTTATTATTTGTTAGACTTACTACTGTGTAAAATATTGTATTAAAGTGTCATTTTAGCTATTGCAAGCAATCCAAATAGTATTTCAACTTGCAGTACTCTGTCATTTTGATAAATGCAATTTTGAGCTGCTTTCTAGTACATGTATACTGTAACACTGAAACCTTAAACTTCTGTACTGCCGTACTTATCATATCATATCACGAAATTAAATACTTATATACATACTTATTGATACCAGTCAAACAATACTTATAGTGAGCGTAAGTTTCTCAGTTCTGTGAAAACATCCGTTTGTATAATGGTCAAATTGTTGTTATTTAGATTTCTAGAATAATAATATGTCACATATCAATTTATCATTTGTTTTGAGAAATGTGTGTTTGAAAAGGTAAGTTTGTGAACATATATATTCTTTATATGTAGTAATCGCTTTCTTTGTTCAAACGAATATAATGCTGTGTAAAATGTAATATATTACCAAATAAATGACTGGCCAACTTTTATTTGTAAACAAATCACGTCATAAGTAGACAGAGGCCAATATTATTCGTGAGTGATCATCGGTTTGAAGGTACCATCATGGTTCATACAATGTTTTTATTACTTCCTCGATATTTTCTTTAATACTTCCTCGATATTTCCTGATGTGTTCCTAATGTACCGTCCGTCTAAGAACTTGATCTTAATTTGTTCATTTAAGATACTGCAGTGTTAGGGGGAAAGTTAGATAATATATTCATTTAACATTTCAAGAATGACCAGAATCTTTAATGTATCTAAATGTATTTCATCAGTTCGATTCTTGATTGTTGCCATAGAGTGTTCATTTTACCTATTGCCAACAATCCAAATTTCAACTGTGATTATATCTGATGGAAAATAACACTTTCACAACGGTTTCAAGTAGTATGTGTTATGGAAGAGAAGGAGGTATCTTATGGCTGTCTATATGCCCAGAATATCTTTAAAATCTAAAATTATCAGAATGTACCTTAAATATTTAGTATGCGCAAGCGAAGACATTGCGATTTGATAATCATTGAACAATTCCCCTTAAATATTGAGACAAAGAATTGTGGCTGTCATGAGAGTCTCATATATGACTTTAAAGAAGTAAACTATGGCACAATCTTATCAAACCCCACCCAGTACATCAATAGTTTCTATATTCCATTTAAAAAATTGCTTAGGCATTATCTACAAAGTTAGAGAATGAACATTTCAGGTATATCTGGTTAACTTGGGTATGTATTTCACATGTACATTATTATTATAACTGATTAACAAAAGCAACTTAGTATGCACATATATGGGACAGTTTTTTCACAGTGATAAACTGATTTCATCATCTGACATGTTAGATCATGGGTTAGGCAATTTTAAAACATAGAGATATCAAAATTTATTTAATGTGTTAAAGATGACACACATAATGATAATTTTCATACATATACCAATGCAATATATCCCAGCGAACTATAAGTTAACAATACAACAGAATCAAGCACACACGCTTCATATTAAGATATCTTGCTGGTTATAGACATATAAAACCCTTAGATACAAAAGCATAAATCAATAGAATGTCCATAACATAGATACAAATCCAGTAAAATTGGACAAACACGGACCTCTGGAAACCAAGAGGTGGGATCAGGTGCCATGGAGGAGTAAGCATCCCCTGTCGACCGGTCACACCAACCGTGAATCCACAGTCCAGTCCAGTGAAACACGTGAGGAGTGTGTCCTCGCCACAAATGGTACAGACGTCTCAACAACCACCAACGATAATGCAACTCAACATTACACTTATTAAAACAGAGTATTCGCAAACAAGATTTTTATACCGACCGTAAAACTTGCGGAACGATGACATTATACGCGGTTTTCGATATCCCTGTGTCAATGATTTGTTAGTACGTAGTTTACCACTGTATATGAAATCTTCATATGTTGTGCACAACCTGGCATATCGGATCCATATGCGGGTGACTAAGGGATATATTACTGCTTAAATGTGGAAAATTTACGATAGTAAAGCCGAAATCGTCGCGTTTATCGTATAGCTTCGTTGCTAATTTCCCGTCTGAGTTTATATTAAGGAAAATGTCCGAGTAAAATTGTGTGCTTGATTCTGTTGTATCTTTAATTTCTCGCTCGCTGGGATATATCGCATTGACATATGTATGAAAATTGTCATTACTAATTGACAATACATTGTCGATATATCTAAATGTCAAATAAAAGGACACCGCTTATTTTTTTATTCTTTTGACTGCACCGTATTGTTTCGTATGAATAAAGGAACAGGTCAGCCAATAAAGGAGCAAAATTGGTTCATATAGTAATGCCGACAGTTTGGTGAAAAACCACGTCTCCAAACATTAGAAATATAAATTTATATATATATATATATATATATATATATATATATATATATATATATATATATATATATATATATATATATATATATATATATATATATTCCAGCATATGAACATTGATATATAGACGTTAACTGAGTATTTTAGACAGAAATATCGATATCAACGGCGGTTGTGACCGGTCAACAGGTATGCTTACTTCTTCATGACACCCGATCCCAACTCTTTTGACTTCCAGAGGACAATGTTTGTCCAATGTCTATCAGATTTGTATCTCTATCTTGAATATCCTACAGATTTATACTTTGGTATCTGATAATTTTTATATTAACTAAAACTGTATCCTATGTTTCTGAAGCGGCCACTATTGGATCGTTTATGGATTTGTTTACATTTAGTTTTCATATGCAAACATTGTAGATGATCGCGCTATCAATTTTGATCTGTGTTGAGGTCATTGTCCTAGACATTTGGACTGGTAAAAAACGGTATATATACCACGGTGGCGTTATTTACTGATACGTTTATTCGCAAATCGACTCGCACTGTTAACAACAGACGACGTCCAAGGCATAACGGAAAACAAGCTATAGGCATGTTAATTAAAATCCAATTATAAGCGGTCATCTGTTTTTAACAGAAAAGGCCAATATAGTAAAATTATCTTTCATTACTTGACTGTCGCTTCTATTCTCAATAATAGAATATTTCAATTCAAGAATTACCAGAATTATTCCTAAAAATTACTATTTTTCATTCGCTCGAAAACGTTTCTTTTTTTGTTGTCAAATGATGTTAATGAGGAAAAGAGGAATTAGGAAAGCTCTTTATACGCCCACAGTTTCTAAAATTGTTAGAAAAATGTCAGAATCGTGTATATATTTTTGGATATGTTTGACATACATGCGAAGAGGCTACTCGA
The DNA here is from genome assembly GCA_030159075.1 of Atrina japonica. NCBI lineage: Eukaryota > Metazoa > Mollusca > Bivalvia > Pterioida > Pinnidae > Atrina > Atrina japonica. The sequence continues at coordinate 16,152 of BROG01001458.1, read as the reverse complement.
TGCAAGCCACGAATGTATTTGACCAGAAGCCATTTAAATTTTTGCGACTAAAATCGTGGCTGTCACAAAGTCATCAATATATCTTATGTGTGTTTCATAAAACGGTAGAACACAGGAAAATGTTGTTACTAAAATTGAAAAATTAAAAAACCACCGCAGTTGTACTCACAGTTTCGATAAATTTCCCAGTCCGGAAAAAGTGTATGGTTTAATGCTGACCAAATTATTACTGGACAGGTCCCTTAAATTATAATATGTAATTGATCAATTTAATGTTAAGCCACAACAGAATATAATCAGTATAATTATAGCATCACTATTACAACCGTTTTGATTATTACAGCAATAAAGACAATACAACAATTATTAAAATAATATAAATTAAGTAGCGGCAATAATACAATTGTTTTACATGACCAGTTTCATTGAATATCCCGAATCAATCAAACCTCGATATCGTGTATATGTGTGTGTTTGTGTGTGTGTTATGGTTATGGTAAATGATACAAGATGACAAATATGCGTGTAAGATATAACAGAGGGTATATTAAAACATCCGTAAAATTTCAGTAACACTGTAAGTGCATCTTCGTGTAATGCATTTTGCATAGTGATATGTTCTGTCTTCCTGTTATGACGAAAATGTTTTCCGGATGTATGTGTAATCCTTGAAAATAGCCTGACCTAATAAGGTGATGTGCTAGTATTCTTAGAATGAAGTTTTTGAAGCTATTGTAAAGAACAAACGTTAATTTTACCAAGAGACCCGATGAGCCCTGACAGTAACATAATTAGCTCCCATAAGCACTGACATGATAACTGTCCTGTTGACTTTTTTGTAGATCTTTGTGTATTGAACAATTCTGCTTCTTTTACTTTTACGTTACCTTATATGTTTCAAGATAATGTCAAACAATAGTCCAGATCGTGAATAATCCACTTCAAGGGTAAATAACTTCCTTAAGGGGGACCCTTAATTTCGGACCTTTTAACCTTTTTTTATAGATCCTTGTACTGAACAGTTTTTCTTCTTTTTATATCAGGTCAATTATACTGTTCAATATAATACAGAAAGAATTGTCTAGAACATGAGTAAATTACGTATAAGACAAAACAACTGTAACGGGCGACTTGATAATTTGGGGATTCCTGACTTTTTGTAGATGTGTGCATGCTGACTTTTTTGTTTCTTCTACTTTCTTTCTATCTATTATTATCTATTATACTTTCCATGATTTCACGCCACAGAATTTTTCTAACCAATTTTCGCGCACTGGTTATCATTGAGAGCGATCAAATTACGGGAAAACTGTGAGGTTGTATTATCAATATGTGGTATATTTGAACATACATCTATCAGGGTTTGTCGTAGCTAAATTACCAGTGACTACTAAGTACTTACAGTTCCAGTAGATTCGCCCGTCCTGTGAAGGTTCCAGCTTCGATCTGAACCAATTTATTGTTCATGAGGTAGCTGGAATATAAACGGAATGTATATTTAGTTTTGGTCTACTTCTGTACAGAATAAATAAGAAGTACTTTCAAATATTTCATTATTCTGTATGAAAGATATGTTTATGAGAGCAAATGCTAAAATATTCACACTGGCAGTTTTAAATTGATTTTTATGATAGAAACATTGTTAATTTTTAAAACTTCTCGTGGTTGGAAATTAAAGGCGGAGATGGATTATGAGTTATTTCTTCAGATTCTTTCATACAGAAAAGCAAAAAAGCCCAATTTTCTTATGTTTATTCAAATTTGATTTCTCTTTCTATATCACTTTTATCAATCGTGTTGCATGCAATATGTCTATTGGATCTACATGTACCAACCGATGACAAAATCCCGTCCACTTTGTTGAGAAGGGGTTATTTTTGTTATTTTTTGTACTAGCACTCTTTGGAGTATTTGGGGTAGGGCTAGTGTCTTGCTGGGGTTTTCAGCAATGTAAAACAACATGACGAGATTTACGAGTCCAAGGAATTAATACAAGTCAAATCACCCCAACAACCCCTTCATTATCATCGCTCGTTTGAATTTCTTCATTTGAAACCGAACACGACTATCGTTTACTTTGCCGTGTATGCATTCGGTTTCCTTGTTATCTTAAACTTTATCTCTCCAGTGTTTAAGTTATGGTCACTTGATACGTATCCGCCTTGTGCTTAAGCTGTATAAAAGCCAATATAAGATTTTCACATACATAGAAACTCAATCCTAATGCCTGTGCCACTTTGAGTGGTAATGCTTTGATTTATCATAATTCTGAAGATGAATTGTTGAAATTTACAACAACATCACCAGCATTGTAGAGTTCAGACGAATACCCGAACATAAGATAGTGTATATAGAAGACACCTATAATAATATATTTCATATATTTAAATAACATTTTCGTAAATACTTGTTTTTATCAACTATGATATTTCAATCACCATCTACTAAAAAAAGATACATAATAAATATCATTTCTATATCCAGGTAATCGGGAAACATGAAGATAACTAAAGGAACAAAGGAACCGCCGTAGCCGAGTTTTAAATCTGAAGTTTCACGCTTCTTGTCCGTGAGGGTTCGAGTCCCGCTGAATCCAAATTTGACTTTTGTGAGAAAGCTTCCTAGATTATTCGCAGAAGTCCGGTGGTCTCTTCAGGGGTTTATTGTAATCAGTAAAACTGGCCGGTATCATATAACTGAAAAATTGTTTAGTGGCGTAAAACATTATACAAATTTCAAATGAAGGAATGAAAGAAAGAACAAACGTGTTGAAAGAAGGTAAATTCTTAATCATAAATCAAATGATAAGTATGATTATTCGTATTATGATTTGGGATATTTATTTCAGCTGTATTAGTACTTATTTTGCTTTGCATGGTATATTTCATTGTAATTTTAAAATGATAAATTATGTTGATACTTTTAAATGCATAAATTACATTCATCTTGTACTTACATGTACTGTAGATTTGGCAATTCTGTTAATGCACCAGATTCAATTTTGACCAAATTGTTGTCATTCAGATAACTAAAAATATTAAACATAATTGATTAATACGTCAGCTGCGATTACGCTGTTTCACTAAGTGAAATGTTGAGTTACCTTTCGATACGTCTGTGCCATTTTTGACGAGGATTCACTCCTAACGTTTTTCATTTGGACTTGACTGTGGACTCAAGGCGGGAGGAGTGATGCGTACTCCTCCATGACATCTGATCTCACCTCTTTATTTCAAAATGTCCGTGATTATTCAGTTTTTACCAGATTTGTACCATTAACTTGTACAATCTAATGATTGTTACTTTGGTATCTGAGATTTTTTATACTATTTTTAGAAACATGTCTGTAAGAAAGTTAACATGTGTGTATCCACATTAGTGAATCTGTACAAGTCCTTATATCACAATCATACTTATAAGTATTGCGACGTGGAAGGGCAACGTAAGAAAAATTCGTTCGCACAAAGAATTATTCGCTTAGTCTTTATGATGTCAAACATTTGTATAAAAGTTGTGAAATTTCATAAATCAAACCTTGATAGTTGTCACCTATGTCCGAATTATAAAAAATATATAACATTGTTCTCAAGTCTCTAATGACTCAAGAGTCTCAAAAGTAAAAAATTGTAGAAATGAAATCAAGCGGTGAGTATAATATATAAAACTTTCTAATGACAAAGCCTCAAATAATATAGGTTTTATTTGTAAGACACATTACTATAATTGTTTCTTGGAAGAGGTTGGATTTAATATGAATTCTGGTAATCCTTTATATACACGTAGCTCACTTTCAAAGGGCGAGATCCTTCTAAACCTCATATCCGTATTACGCTTATTTGATATACCTACAACGAATACCGATTTCGAGCTGCCATATTTACATTGGATACCTAAACTTTATAAAACCCCATATAAGCAAAGATACATAGTAGAATCCAGCAAATGTTCTTCAAAACCTTTATCTTTACTCCATACCAAGATATCGACAGCAGTTAATTGGAAATTTTAAAAATACTGTACAGTTGCTTTTTCCAGAAGCGGTGTAAATTAGATGTGGATACTAAGAAATTCTTTTAGAAAATTTGAAACCACGCAATCTTTCTCGAATTCGCAGTGCCAAAACTTATGACTTTTCTACTCTTTACACTACTATTCCACATAAAAAAAATCAAAAGAAAGACTTTTCAGCATCATAGACAACTGCTTTTTCACAAAAGGTGGTACCCGAAAATTTAAATATCTAGTGATTGGCTATCAGGATCCTTATTTTGTCAAACACCGCTGTTTCTTAAAAACATGCTGGAATTTCTAATAGACACTATATTTGTAATGTTCGGAGACGTGGTCTCTTTTAATATGACATTTAGATATATCGACGACGTTTGTCAATTAATAATGACAATTTTCAATAGCAATGCTATATATTCCAGCGAACTAGAAATTTAAGATACAACAAAATGAAGCACACACGCTTCATACTAAACATTTGCTCAATATAAACACAGACGGGAAATTAGCAACAAAGCTATACGATAAACGCGACGATTTCTAAACAGTTTGCGGATGTGACCGGTCGACAGGGGATGCTTACTCCATTTTCATTGGATTTGTATCGGTGTCCTGGTCATTCTATTGATTCACACTTTGGTATCTCAGGTTTTTATACCAAAGTATAATTCAATAGAATGTCTAGGACATATATACAAATCCGGTAAAAATGGACAAACACAGACCTCTGGAAACCAAAAGGTGGGACCAGGTGCCTTTGAGGAGTAAGCATCCCCTGTCGACCGGCCATACCTGCCGTGAGTCTACAGTAAAGTCTAACTGAGTAATGTATCCTTGGAACAATTGGTACAGACGTCTCAACAACCGCGAACGAAAAGGCAACTCAACATTTCACTTTGTGAAACAGAGAAGTAGCAAACAGGACTATTATACCGACCATAAAATTTGCGGAACGTTGACATTAAACGCGGTTTTCGATATTCCTGTGTCAATAATTTTTCAGTGGGTAGTTTACCTCCGTACATGAAATCTTTATATTTAAGCACGCCTGGCATATCGAATCGTTTGTGAAATATAAACTCCATATGCGGATGACTGCAGGATATCACTTAAATGTGAAATATTTACGATGGGGAAGCTGAACTCGTCACGTTTATCGTACAGCTTAGTAGCTAATTTTCCCTCTGTGTTTATGTTAAATACAGTGTCTAAGTATGAAACGTGTGTGCTTGATTCCGGTGTATCTTTAATATCTAGTTCGCTGGAATATATCGTATTGACATATTTATGCTAATTGTCATTATTAATTGACAAAACGTCTTCGATATATCTAAATGTCAAATTAAAGGACAGCGCTAACTTGTTTTCTTAATTGAACAGTTTCTGAATGAAGTCTGATTTAAGTGAAAAAGCACTCGTCTACGATGCTAAAAAGTATTTCTTTAAATTTTCTATGTGGAATAGTAGTGTAAAGAGAAGAGAAGTTTTGACACTGTGAATTCGAGAAAAATTGTGTGGTTTCATATTCTCTAAAAGCTGTTTAGAATTTTTAGTTATCAACATCTGATTTACACCGCTTCTGGAGTAAGCAACTGTACAGCTTTATTGAAGATTGTCCAAAAGGCTGTCAGTATCTTGGTAAAGATTAAAAATAAAGGTTTGGTAGAATATTGCTGGATCCCGCTGTGTGTCTTTGCTTTAATAAACAGTTGTAAAGATACAGCATAGATAGGGAAATAGTTTTAGACAGCATCCCTATCGCGATTAACTCACAGATGTTTGCTTATATAGCACTATCATTGTCTTTTATGAAATATTTTCTTCTATGTAAAACGAAACAAAACTTAAAGTAACGGTACATTATACTAACATGTTCTTCAATCCCATCCAATTGACGAAAGTGTTATTTTTGATGATTGTGATTTTGTTCTTCGATAAATTTCTGAAAAAATAAAATGCAGCTTGATATATCACAAAAATGGCATATTTCAAAAATATAAATTTTATTATTTTTTTCAGTATTGACAAAAATATATAACACAATAAATTTTGTATTTTGTCATTGGCATGCACGAGAAAAAAACAGCGGAACAATTATACAGATAGACATCAAATTGAGAATAAACAAAACTTTGTTGTTAATAATCCACATTCTTTTTGCCACGCATCATCACGCATTTAAATAAGGGCGTTGTTTGAAGTACTTGGAGGGCAAATCTTGCAGACCTTGCATTTACTTACAGTATAGTTAGATTTTGCAATCCAGTGAAAGTGTCTTCGTCAATGCCGTCAATTATGTGGTTGGAAAGATCTCTAAAATTATAAAATATAACTGATCAATGTACCAGGTTTTCCATGAACAAAAGTCACAGAGATGAAATCAGAATTACCCTACCAAATATAAAATGACTGGATGACAGACTACCTTTTCACTTTTGAGAACAGAGCACGTGTCTTTGCAATTGTGAATCTCGCGGCATTTTGGTTCAAAATCAGGACTTTTTTGCATGTCTCTATTCTTAATAACTAAGGATCTTGTGTACAAATATTTACTTTTCTCTTATTTCCCTATTGTTTTTTTTTCCTTCATTTATTATTATTACTTGCTATTCCTTGTCTTTTTTAATGTTAAGCTGTGGCAATTCAAGTTTCACAAGATAATTACTGAAAATATCAGTATAAAATAATATTAATGAAAAGATGTGTTATGTGCATAATTGCGAACTTTCGGCAAATAAAATATACTTTGGGATCGTGATATAACCCAATATCAGCTGTAAATCTGGAGGACAAAACCCTGGACAGACAAAAGACAAAACTGTAGTCCATACATATCCTTCTTTTTGAAACAGTAGGGGACTAATTAATCAGATTATATTAAGGTATTTTAAAAAAAATTAAACATCCTTTTTTATTGCTAAATATACACTTGTTGCAAGTGTCAAACTTAATGTTGGTCAGTTTCAAATGAATACACATTCTATATATGCAAAATAGAATTATGTTTTATAGTTTTTATTATAATTATGTCACTTTATCCCCAAAGTATGAGGAGATCTAAGGGTATTAAAAGATTTAGATAAAACATACACCTGTAAGTCGACAAGTGTTCTAGTAATTACCCATCACTACCTACTATTATATATAAAAACATCAGATACCAAAGAATAAATCAAAAGTTTGTCCAGGGCATAGATACAAATCCGGTAAAAATGGATGAACACAGACCTCTAGGAAACAAAGAGGTGGGATAAGGTGCAATGGAGGGGTACGCATCACCTTCAACAGGTCACACCCGCCGTGAGTCCACGATCAAGTCCAGTGAAATATATGAGGAGTGTAACCTCGTCAAAATTGGTACAGACGTTTCAACAACCACCATCGAAAAGGCAACTCAACATTTCACTTAGTGAAACAAAGTAGTAGCAAACAAGCCTATTATACCGACCGTACAATTTGCGGAACGTTGACACTAAACGCGGTTTTCAATATCCCTGTGTCAATAATTTGTCACTGAGTAGTTCACTTCTGTATATGAAATCTTCGTATGTTGTACACGAATCGTGACTGAGGTATATATTTAGGATGAGTTGGTTCTGTTGTACTTGTTTTGATATGCATAATACACATGATATCGTTGAAGTAAGTAACTTTAACAATATTTGTTAAGCTAAAATTGATACTAACAGATACTGCAGATTTTCCAATCCTGTGAAAGCGCCTGGTACAATGCTAACCGTATCGGTGTTGGAAAGATCACTGAAAGTAATGGAAAAAATATTAATACATCCGGAGAAGATGCGAAAAATGCATCTCCAACAATCCAACAATTATAACAATCGCAGATACACTTAGTAATCTTCAGGGTATTTAGGATACAACATACCAATTCTGTGAACATAGGACAAACTTGGAACTTGGCTATTGTTCACGTAACTCAAAATTGTGTGAAACAGAGTAATTGCAAATAAGGTACATTTATTGGAATAATATTGAAAAAAAACTTGCGAAAAAAAAGATATCAAATTATAAAAAACCTCAGATACCAAAGTGTAAATCAATAGAATTTCAAGGACATATATACATATCCGATAAAAAATGGTCAAACACGGACCTCTGGAAACCAAGATGTGGGATCAGGTGCCATGGAGGAGTAAGCATCCCCTGTCAATCGGTCACACCCGCCGTGAATCCACAATCAAGTTCAGTGAAACACATGAGGAGTGTATCATCGTCACAATTGGTATAAAATCAACATTTCACTTAGTGAAACAGAGTACACGCAAACGAGACTATTTACCGACCGCAAAATTTGCAGAACGTTGACATTAAACGCGGTTTTCGATATACTTGTGTCAATAATTTGTCAGTGAGTAGTTTACCTCTGTATATGAAATCTTCATTTTTTGTGCACGCCCTTGCATATCGGATCATTTGTTAAATATAAACTATGCAGGTGACTGAGGTATATTACTACTTAAATGTGGAAAATTTACGATGGGAAAGCCGAAATCGTCGCGTTTATCGTATAGCTTCGTTGCTAATTTCCCGTCTGAGTTTATATTAAGTAAAATGTCTAAGTATGAAGCGTGTTCTAGGACTGATACTTACTCATACTTTATACTTAAATCAGAACTTCTAAAACTGCAGTGCATATAAGATTGTACTTACAGATGTTGTAGATTTGTCAATCCCAAGAAAGTGTTATCTGCAATAACGGTCAAACTGTTGGTTGAAAGATCGCTAAAAGTATAAAATACCATTGGTCAATGTATCAGACGTATTGAGTAATATATCCTCACTAAAAAGATAAAGCTAACTAAAGGGAAACATTCATAGACAAATTTTACATCTCGCAAGCTTTTTGTAATAGTATGGAGTTGTCATCAACTTTAGGTGTAATATCATAGTTTGTGCCTCTGTTATCAAGCAAAAATAAAGATGTACCTATCAACAACAGAAACTCAAGTTTATAAGAACACGACGAATTAGATGTGCAAATAGTCTCAACATGAAGAACCTTTGCGAATCACAAATGGGATAAAACCAGGTGTCAGAAAGCAGTCAGCGTCCTCTGCTATCATTCCACCCCCGTCGCGTCGCAAACGTTCCAGGCAAACTTTTCAAGTTCAATGAACGGGTCAAATTCGGCAAAAGGTCAACTTTGGTGATAAGCACGATTGGCGAAAGGAAATCATAATCTGTGGTCTTGTTCAAGAACACTATCTTATATTACTGAGAGGGGGACTTCAAAATGTTTAACAAGATCCCCGTATCAACCATAAAACCTCTTAAAAAATGGTTTCAAGAGTTGAACAACGTAACCTTGTGTAAGTAGTTTATTGGCGAGTCGCTTCGCTCTCAGAATAAAACTTTGATAAAAAGAGCATGCACTAGTATAACATATAAATTGTGAAATATCAACGCCTGAAGCAGGAAAAGACGCAATATCAAATCTAAGACATGGGAAGTTCATGGTATGGAAATTGAAATCATTGCGTTTGTCATAAAGGGCTGTGTTAAGTTGTCCGTCCTTTCAAATCAATAGGAGTAAATCTAGGTAAGATTGAAGATTATCCTTGAACTAAGAAGTTAAACTTGTTTGATAATAATAAAATTTGATTCGCAATGGAAGTGAAAAAATCGTTGGTCAAACTTTAAACACAATGTGACAACATGTTAAGGGTTAGCCAGTAGAGTTCAATGAATATAACAATGAAAATAACACACACACACACACACACACGCGCACACACACACACGCACACAGACACACACATGGCATGAAAATATAGGAATAAAGTGACAAGACTTGAATAGATAAAGACCTGTAATTATACTTGAAATGCTAGTATTCATTAACGGGAATATTTATTTTTAAAACATTCCTATGCACGATTCTGTATTTAGAATGCTACATAACAATGTGTGCACATAACCGTAACCATCTGCCCGACACAACTTGTCAGGTTCTTTTAAAATATTATAGACATTATACCAAAGTTATAGTGCTCAAGATGATACCGTTTCTGTCAATTAGACGTCATCAGTTGAGCTTCAATTTTAAAAGTATGTGTTTTCTAAAGATAAAAAGGTGTCATACAGGGCCAAATGTTCCTTTAGTATAATTGTTTGTTTGTTTGTTTGTTTGTTTGTTGTTGTTTAACGTCCCACTCAAGAATCTTTCACTCATATGGAGACGTCACCAATGCCGGTGAAGGGCTTCAAATTTTGGCCTATGCTCGGCACTTACGGCCATTGAGCAGTAGGGTTCTTTAACGTGCCAACACCTACTGTGACACGGGACCTCCGGCTTTTACTGTCTCATCCGAAAGACAGGAGCGTATCCGGGTTGGTAACCATTTCACATACTTCCCTGCCCAATCCGAGGATCGAACCCGGGTCGCATTGGTGAAAAGCGAGTGCGCTAACCACTGCGCTACCCGGACACCTCCTTTAGTATAAGATGGACAACTGGAACCGAAATACCAGGTACTAGGTTTATGTATAACCTCGGGGACTCAAACGGTCCACCAGCAGTTGCAACGACCTAGTGGTTATAAATATTATAGACATAATACCAAAGTTATAGTGCTCAAGACGATACCGTTTCTGTCAATTAGACGTCATCAGTTGAGCTTCAATTTTAAACGTATGTATTTTCTAAAGATAAAGTGGTGTCCTACAGGGCCAAATAATATATCAAAAAGTATAGCCTAAATCCGTCCAAGAGTAACCATTGTAAAAAAATGACTATCTTAGCTTTAGAAAATTTTCGAATTTAAATGGTGTCAACAGTGCCGAATATTCCTTTAGTATAAGATGGACAACTGGTACAGAAATACCAGGTTCTAGGTTTATGTATGCCCTCGGGGACTCAAACGGCCCACCAGCAGTGACAACGACATAGTGGTTATAAATATTATAGACATAATGCCAAACTTTATCTGTTTATCTGTTTTATTAAGTGAAATGTCGAGTTACCTGTTCGATGGCAGTTTTTTGAGACGGTTGTACCAATTATGGCGACGATTTGTTACTCACGTATTTCATTTAAATTGAACTGTGGACTCATGGTGGGTGTGACCGGTCGACAATAAATGCCTATTCCTCCATGCCTCCTGATCCATACTATTTATTTCAAGATGCCGTTTCTGTTCATTTTTACCAGAATTTGTATCTGTATTATGAGCATCCTAATGATTTATACTTTGGTATCCGAATTTTGTTTTTATATTGATGGAACTATTTTCTGAGATTATGCGCCGAATGGATTGTTCGAATATTCGCGAAGTAACTGTAAACAGTGTAAATGCAGATATACAATTGGTATGGTTAATTTCTCCTTAAAGTTCGAAATTTTATTTAAACAAAAGCGTATATTTTAACAGTTATTGAAAAATTGAGCATTTTTACATAACAACGTTTGATATTATGTTCATGGTTATATCATATCATTTATATTATCATAAAGCAACACACATGTAACTATAGATAGGATAATATAACTTCCATGTATTTCTACGTTATGAGACAGTTAATGGTAATAAAATAAAAGAAATAAAATACGCTCGCAAAGAAGCGAATGCTTAAATACGAATAAAAAGCCACAATCCGAACGGTGATTACCCTTTTCGTTTCAGCTCGAAACGTTTTTCCCTGTATAATATATTTATTGCATCACTAGAATAAGTAAGTTATATCAACAACACTTTTAAAACATGAAATACAGATTCTTTAGATTTGTCAATGATACAAAATCTTCTGTATCAATAATGATCAAATTGTTGGATCTAAGAATTCTGAAAGTATGATAAATTATAATACTCATTAAATTCAGATTAGAACATTTATATTTACGATGCACCTCGAGCAGCCTTCACAGAATTATTCATTAACATAAATGCACTCATATTTCAAGAGCGATTGATCCCACAACCTATCTGATCATCTCAATGCATTTTATGCCACTAAATGATGACGAATCAAGGAACAAGTTTGTCATAGTAAGGACTTCTCTCAGAACTAAACTGAAACGCATCGGAACATTTAGGGAATTACGAGTATTTCATCTTTGTTAAGTCCATTGGAAGCCCACCAGGCAGATCCCGTGAAATTGTAAACTTGCTCCAGTTTAGTTTTTAGTACATCCAACCATCCCTTTTTATAACTACGAACATGGTTTACTTCTATTTTACTTCAAACTATTTTTTTTAATTTTCATGTAAAATCTTAAAAGATAACTATTCATGCAGAACATTCATATAATCAACCATTAATAGAAATGCAGCTAGTTTCGCAACAATAAATGCAATCATGTCGATTGACAATGGGTCCATGAAGTTTTCTATATATATTGAGTTCAACCCCGCTAAAACGCTCCCGTTATCACGCCAAACTGATATAACGCCGTTTTTCTCAATGAAAGGATTTCCTCCCATGTAATTCCGTTTTAGCACCAAACCCGCACACCGCTATTTGCCCCGATTTCCCGGTACAGAAAATAATTTTTGCATGTGCAATCACTCCACCGTATCACAGGAACAGGTTAATAGCCAGATGTATGCAGATACAAATAAACACTTCTGATTACATGTCGGTAATTATTGTTTAAAAACATCAATAAACAGTGAATTAAAGTTAATTTTATCGTATTCAATGTGAATATAGATTGAAATGGAAATACTTTACAAACGGATAATATTAACCCTTGCTGAAAAGAGGTATCGTCGATTAGAATACAAGAATTCCAAATATTACAAATATGGAGTTGTTTCACAACACTGTGGCAAAAAACCATTGGCGATGGTATTTTGTCAATGTTTGACTGTGTGTATCGTGATTAAGACCGTATTACTTGTCTTCCTGTCAGTGAATTGTAAAGACTGGCAAATCTGAAACAATCAACGATGAGTGCATAATGAAAACGTCTCCTACTTCGACATACACACACGCGCGCGCGTGTGCACGCACACACAGGAACAGACTCATATGCAAAATTAAAACATTTAAGGGACACTTTTTCAATAAACTTTGAATACAATTCTGAACAAATCATTGTTTTACACAATAGGTAGTTACAACAATGTATGGAGAAAGGATATCAGGAATGAAGGCCGTTTAATTTGTCCTATTTTCGGTTCATTAGCTGATACTTATTCAAATAAAATGATATATTATTTCACAATTTGAACTCTCTCTCTCTCTCTCTCTCTCTCTCTCTCTCTCTCTCTCTCTCTCTCTCTCTATATATAATATATATATATATCTATATATATATATATATATATATATATATATATATATATATATATATATATATTGTACTTACAGTGTCTGTAGATTTCCCAATCCCCTGAGTGTGTCTCTTTTAATTGACTTCAATTTGTTGTTTTCAAGATTGCTAAAAGTATGACAATGGGCATATGATTTTTTCAGCTTTGATCAAGAGGAAATAGTCTTACGTACAGTCTGTTTTGAAATGATTCAAAGTTCTTGAATTGATTTGTCTTTTTGACAAAAAGTATCTGAAACTCCATTCATTAACAGGAGGCGCCAATCATCGTAGGTTCTCCATTTTAACTACGACAGAATGTTATTCTCTCTTATTTTGTGGCTCAACAGTGAATTTGAACTTAACCTGAATGTCTTTCAAACGCTTTCTTAAAAGATTATAACAATACTAAACATAAACTGCTATAATACAAGATGACTTAACCATACTTGTCAACCTGAGTAAAAATGCTGGCTGTGACCTGCTTTTAATAAAACAAACATATCAAATCAAAATCTGTCTCGTTGGACACTGATTTGATATCAAATGTAGCAAACTGTATATTTCAGGGATGTGGCAGTACCTCCACTTACACTACTGAATGTGTTTTCCCATAACAATCAATAATATATCTTGTTAAACGGAGGGGCTGTGAACGGATATCGATTAATAATTTAAAATATATAATATCAAGGGGAAAAGAGAAGGAACCCCATCTGACACAGTGATCATTCACCAATCAATGTGTCTACCAATAACTAATAAGAAACACATTGCTCAGTAGTTGATGATGTAAATAATTTTCAAGAAATACTTAAATTTTAATTGTCTGAATCTGATCTACCTGGCAGCCATTTTGTGACCCGATCTGCCTGACAATGTCCACAGCATAACAAGACCTCAAGGAAAAATTATTTGTCAAATTTCTCTTCAGACATCTCTCTTTGAGAGATAGCAATGATAAACTTTAAATGTCAAATTTCAAGATGGCCACTTGACAACCATTTTTATCCGACCCGCTTGAAAATGTACACTGCACAAGAATAGCTCAAGGGGGAATCAATATGTCAAATGTCGGAGAAATAGCGATACAAATTTTTAATTGTCAAAATGCAAGATGAACGCCTGGTAGCCAATCTGTAACCCAGTACATCATAAAATGTAATCTGCACAACTAAACCTAAACGAGAATCTACATGTCAAATTCCATACAGATTACAGTCTTTAATTGTTAAAAACTTTGAAATTTTGTGATTCAATCCGCCTGCAAATATACAGTACAAAACTATATTTAAAGGAGAACCTATATTTTAAATTTCATAAAGATAATGGTATCTAGCAGCCATTTTGTGATTCGACCCGCCTGAATTTTAAACCACACAACAATATTTCAATAGTACCTCTAAGTCAAATATCATCAAAATATCTTCAGTACTTTCTGATAAACAATGATAACAAACATTAATTGTCAAAATCCAAAATGGCGGTCCGGCAGCCATTTATAATCCGATTTATATAAATTATACTAGAATTAGGTTCGAGCCAAATATTATACCAAATCGAACTAAATAAAACCTATTGTTTATATAGGTATTCTACAAACGTATAATTTAATTTTTAAAATTTAAAAAACACAAGGCTTACTCGGAGTTCGTAAACCACGTGTTATTAAATAAAATAACTTTACACAACTATGCTTTCATTTAATCAGCCGATGTTTTATGGTTGAAACAGTAATATTCTTCCAAGAACAATAATACTACAACATTTGTTTTGTTCATTGCTGTTGCAGTGAAATAAGTATCTTGATAATAAAAGATGACATTAATTTAATAATTAAACATATTCAGAAATGAAAATAGTCTTGTAAGACGAAGATTATATGGGCTAAACTAAACACGCAGAATATTTGAAAAACACAAATATTCGATTTGCTGAAGGCAATGCATCTAAGGAAATGTCAAAGGAGACCTCTCGACTATTTTACCCAACTCTAGAGCGCACCCATGAGCACATTTGGTCGAAAACAGCAGCATTTGTAGGGATTATAAGTGCGTCTTACCCGACAGGTTTCGGTATACGATCACAATAAGGTTTTACATAGCATGTATATATTCCTAGAATGAATGAAATATGCCGAATATTGATATCCCTGACACAAATGCATGAATACAAATTTTTATTCTACTATCATTCACATCTAAGCTTTTTTTAAACCTCAGATTTTTAAAAAATATTTTTTATGTATAAACTGAATACGTTGATTTGCCATGTTTGCGTTTCTTGACACATCTGTACAAATTGTTACGATGATTCGTTCCTTACGTACAACATTAGGATTTTACTGTGACTCACGGTGGGTCCTACCTGTCGACAAGAGATTTTTTAATCTTCTCTGGCACCCGATCTCATTTCTTGGTTTCAGAGGTCTGTGTTTGTCCATATTAACTAGATTTGTATGTAAAGCCTGGGTATCCTAAAGATTTATACTGTATAAAAAACAGTATATGTGATGATTTTCATACGCTGTTTGCCCATTGCATTTTGTCAACATTTAGTCTAATTTCTTTACATCTTTTATTTTCCCAATAATTTAAAAACGAAAACATTCCATATTTTTACATTTAAGATAGAAATAGAATTTAGAATATCTGAAGTTAATGAAGTTTTTACCAACAGAAATTCAAGGCTATAGAATATATAACTTACAGTGTCTTCAATTTCACAAAATTCAGGAAACCGTTAGGTTCAATAACTTCGATTTTATTCTTCGACAGATCGCTGCAAAAATGACAAAATGCAGCTTGTTTTCATATTAATGAAATTTCTTGAATACATCAAAACTGTTTTTTAGTCATGACATTTCTTGA
>BROG01001457.1:0-53922 GCA_030159075.1 Atrina japonica | reverse complement strand
TTAACCTACAATACAGACACCATTATTGACTATCTTACAATTCATTCCATCTTTTCTAAACATTTAATAATGATAAAAATATTTTAACCTTTATTTAAAAAAAAAACGGCAGTCGTAAGACATTCCGAAATAGTGTTATGAAACGGCTGTAAACGTTGTCCGTGAATTGTCGTAAAACTAATCGGTAATCATAAAATTTCCGAATTTTTATCAAACGACACCTGGGGCAGTAAACTTTGTATTTGACGTGCGAACAAAAGGATTATATTACCAACAGAGGCTTCAAAAAATTTTAAAAATTGATGCATTTTTGATAATCTTCTCATAAACCAAATTGATGGTCATATTCCTTTCAATTTGGTATACAAGATTGTTAAGTCAGTATCTAAAAAGTATAGGAACGAAATAGAAATCGGTTCATAAAAGAGTAAAAAGGACAAAATTTATTGTTTTATATCAATCATTTTTAACAAAAAAACTGTATACAAATATACATTAGAAAGCTCTTATGAAATAATATCATCACGATACGTGTTCCTGACTTTCAAAATGTAGTTCCGAAATAAACTCACACTATTAATTGCAAATGCTTAAACCTATATCCGTTGGACCTATTTATTTGACATTTAATGATTGATTTCCTTGTTTGCATATGTTTCCATCGATATGATGTCGAATATGAATTGCTTTTAAGGAAATCATTACATAATACAATCGGGCGTTACACATTCCTGATGATAGTTCAGAACGTTACAGACGGATAATATAAATATATAATTATGAAGTATTGCAGTAATGTAATGTTTATTTTATTATGGTTTATTACATTTGTAAACTGTGACAATTCCTGTGATCTCAAGACAGGGTGAGTTTCACTGTGTCATATATTATTATTATTATTATTATTATTATTATTATTATTATTATTATTATTGTTGTTGTTGTTGTTGTTGTTGTTGTTGTTAAAATTTGATTACATAATTAATTGTAATATTAATTTTCAGTGAGAAGAGATGTTGTTATAACTATCAATTGGTGAATGGAACATGCGTAGGTGAGGTATCTTCTTTTGAATTTACACTAACTTGACCTTTTTCACTAAACTGGACCTTTTCACAGAATTTGACCTATTCAACGAAGTAGAAAGATCTCTTTGGAACATTTGCGACGGGTGTGGAATTCTAACAGTGGACACGGGCACCTGGTCCTAACCCAAATGGGATTTGCAAGTGTCCTTCATGTTGGAACTATTTACATATCTAATGTGTTGTATTCTAAAGGGCTTTAGTTTCGATTATCCATTGATAATTCTTCATGTTTGTTTTTATTTCAGTAAAAATTGGAAAAATCCATATCAGGCTCTATTTATCATTCATACCTTATTATTTGTTTTTTTTAAATAGCCGTGAAGTTTTTGTTTATTATGATTTAAAGGGTTGTCCAGCAGATCTGTCGACAGAGAATTCAAGAATGAAAGAAAAACAAAGCATTGTAGCCTAGAGCTTTGCTTACAGTACTCAGTATTTTCCAGCTGGTATTAAGAATGTGATTGCCACAGCAATATAGAACCAGTGATAAAAAGAGACGAAACTGTAGCTATCTATAGCCTATGCAACAGCAGTGGGGTTTCCTGGTTTATCAAGTACACTTTGTTTCTATTATGTTTGGTCCTCGATGAAAATAAATGAACGCCGTCTGTAGACCGTCAAAACAACCGGGAGTAGAATCTCCTTATCAATGACATAATACATGGACGTGTTGTTCATATGAAAAGTTGTTTGTTTATATTGAACGCAGCTTTGGACAAACTTTTTCTTTGCACACAAAATAGTTTATGAACATATACTACAGAGTGTGGGACATCTTTCTTGTCCAAGACTGTGTTCATACTTCATTTTACCCCCAAAGGCCCAATAATAGAATGAAATAGATGAAATATTGAAAATATACATATTTTAATATCGATTTTAAGACACTTTCCTGGCAAAGAAACTTCTGTTTTCATTGTGTGTGTAAAGTGCTAGATTTAAACTTCATAATGTGTACAACCATGTACTTTACAAGAAATACACAATTTCCATTTCATTGGTGGGTACTTAGGCATCTCTATCATATAAAGACATTTTCAAATTATCAATGTATGGCAGCATATTTAAAAATTAGTGTTCCTTTGTATTCGTTTCCAAAAAAACAATGTTTTTTCCTGATGAAAATTCCAAGTAACATATTATTGTTGGCCAAACATTAAACAAATCATGTAATTTTAGAATGCCCGAAAGGTTTTTTCGGTGAAGAATGTAAGCTACCATGTCCCAATGGATTCTATGGTGTGTCTTGTAAGGAAACATGCAATTGTACAACTGACCAGATTTGTGATGTCCAAGAAGGTTGTGTAAATAACAGCACTGACAGTAAGTGAATATATCATATACTTATTAGAAAACAAAAACTTTTTGTTAAATTATTGAATAAAAATATATTTAAGACATAATTAAGTATAAATGATCTAAATAATAGATTCTTTATTTAATGTATAAGTATCGTAGACGTTATGGTGTGGCTTGCAATGAAACATGCAACTGTACAGCTGACCAGATATGTAATGCCCCAAAGGGTTGTGTGTATAACAATACTGACAGTAAGTGGTTCTACCTTGCACTTATAACAAAACAAAACATTTCTGTTAACTAATTGCATGAAGGTATATCTAAAACTTGCTGACTTTATATTGATCGTGTGGGTAAAAAACTAATAATAGCAAAATATAATTTAATACATTGTAAAATTGTGTAACTGTAAATTATTTTCTTGATAACGAGAACACTATTCGATTCTATTAATTTGTTTTTGAGAAGTTAACTCGTTTATTTTTTTTTTATTTGCACTTTAGATACCCTCACCATAATGGAAACTACAAGTACTGAACAACAAACAACAAAATCAAATGGGTATCATGAACGGATCCTTTGGAATCATCTATATGCTGGAGTTGTTATAATAGTATTGGCAATACTGTTCGTTCATTCACAAAGGTATGACATAGTAATTCCTAGTAATATTTTTCTGTATATCTTGAACCGGTAAAAGACGAGCTATGGTTGTTTTATTTGTTTCTTATCTATAAAAACATGCTCCTTATGTTATGAGTTTGAAATAGGGGACACACACACACACACACACACACACACGCTCGCTTTATGATCTTAGTTTAGTATGACTTTCATCTTTGTATTTATTTATTATGATGCATATAATTGCGTATCTGAATTCCTTACAATTAGTGTCTTTTTACATTTAATTTCATAACTATACAGGAAGAACATGAGTGGCCAAGAAGATGAATCACGACATGGTAAGTCTATTGTTTTTGGAGATTCTCAACATAATACGTGCTATTACTAAAATGTATGGAAAGTAAGTAGAACGCTCATAACTACTGAATTTATAAAGCTTTACTCGAAGAAATAAAAAAAGAAACTTTGAAGTGACAATTATAATAAGTGATAAATTACCTTCCTCATCCAGGCGTGCCAGATTGTGTTCTTTTATATTTTTTTTTTCTTTTTGTCATTTTAGTTAAATTGCATTAACGCCCAAATTCACTTAATGAAATATTCTCTTCAACCAATTTGATGGCATTTTGCTAAAATAAAAATTAATTGAATAATTTGAATACAAGTATATATTTTTATCCGGTTAAATTAATGCTATATATTTTCTACACAGACCAACAAGATCAGGAGGCAGGGTCTCAAGCTGTGGAACTGAATCAAAATGCAATGCAATCTGATTATGCAGAAATCTACGAAGTTAATGCAACATATTCACATACCCTTACGTTTTCAAGTGATTATAATGAATTATCATTCTCGCGATCTAGATGGGATAGAAGTGAATTAATTCCAGCAGAGAGTCACTATGACACATCTAAAAATTGCTTGCTGAAAATAAAGAAATCTGAATCTGAGTCGACGCCAGTCTCAGAAGGAGACCCTTACAGTCTGGCAAAACCTCTCACGGATACTGGGGAAATGAAGTACAACAAGCACATGTACCTGAAGTAAAGGAAGGGAATGTGGAGTAACACCCGCAGACATGGCGTGGAGAAGACATTGTTAATTAAATGTGTGCTTGTATTCTGAAACATGTTAACATTAAGTAGATAATATAGTCCACAGATAAGTAAAATGACTACATAAGGATAAATACAGTTACAGTTACAGTTTCAAGCATATATATTACACTGGTTATCTGAAAGACATTGTCCAATACTTGTATAATTAGGCATTGACGGTCAGCTCGTTAAATGTATGAATGCAGTACGAATGTGAATTATCTGATGTGCCATTTACCCTGGCCTTTGATCTTGTATTCATGATTCTAAACCAAATTATCGTGCCGAACAATTTCTAGATTGACACGGAAATGTTTCGCCATATTGATATGGGTTTATCTCATTTCAAGGATAGTACGGAATTCAAACATGTTGTATAAACAGACAATGTTAAAACTTACTTTGTATTACAGTTATTTCCTATATGTATGTTCATATATTTTGCAGATGGAAATATAACGTTATTTTGAATATGGAAATATAGATGTATATTGTTGGTATCGTAATACAGACCTAGAATGTATTTTCGTTCAATTAAAACAGTTGTTAAAATTCAAGTAATATGATGAAGTATATGATGAAAGTAATTTATACTAATTTTGCATGCCACCTGATTAAATAAAATGTCATTATATTTGCAATATTTCTATTGGCGTTTTATTAAATCAGTGCATACACTTCTTATTTACTTGTGATATTGACGTTGACCACATGACCTTGAAGCTAAACAACACATAAAATGCCAAACAAATCCCCATTTTATAATGCATACAAACAACCATCCATATGTGATTATTTAATGCATGATAACGTTCTCATATATATATATATATATATATATATATATATATATATATATATATATATATATATATATATATATATAGATATATAAATTAATATCGAATTTTTTTTACTTCCATAACGCTACTTAGCCCACGTTCCTTGGTTTGTCGTCCATGTTCAATTATTATGATAATTTTTACATTTTGTGATTGCAAGGCAACAGAATCAAGCAACGGGGTCAAAATGTCAAATTTGAAAACATATTTCGCATCAACAAAACAAATCAATCTGTGTCACGAAATGATAATTTGCTATCATTTCCGTACTGAGATACAAGTTGTGTTATTGTTTTTTTTCAGATTTTGTAAAATGTCAACCAGTATTGTGACTTGTCCTTTTGAGTTGAGAGACTTTGAAAATGTGTTTAAAATCAATCTTGGATATTTAATAAAAATGTGAATATTATTTGAGATTTTGTTTCTCCTAAAATACATGAATTCATTATTATGAATATCTACATGGTGACTATATATTATTTCATTTTAAATATGGTGACCGTATTTGTAATTGTGAACACACTTAAAACGTGTAATATCACCGAGAGACAACTAAGATTAATTGAAAAATGGGGAAATTATTACAAAAATAAAAATGTGCATACGAGCTGTAACCCTGATAAACTAGTAATCAAGTGATGCTGCCCCTAGGAATCGCGTACAGTTTCCCGGTGCCTTTTGAAGTATTGCCACAGATCTTTTATCGCCTGACAAATGCATTACACCTGATTGTAGAATTAGATGTCACCAGTTTGAGTGCCACAATTTTTATCTGCGCCATGGAATGACGCCAATGCAGTGACTGTTATTTTAAGTGTAACGTCTGAGGTCAGAAGTGACATCGGTCCTAAGTCTTATCCGGAAGACCAGTGACTTTCACTTTGTGTGCGGAGTATTTGTCGAAGGAGCAATCACTATTGTCTTTGAAAAGTATAAGGTATAACCCGGCACTGAAAATCGACTCCGGTACCGTTCGCTTGTAAACATGAACTTAATAAAATCAAGAATAATATATCTAAAGGTACACAGATAAAATTACGAGATTAAAGCAGCTCTTGCGGTGGTTAGGGGGTGATTTTTGTTCTTTGAGTGATAATATATCCTTAGATAAAGATACACAGTTCTCATTAATTACAATTGACATATAGGCTTATTTCCACCCGCAGCTGAATCGGGTTTTGACCTGTGGTTACTATGGTATCATAATTTACGGTTTAAAATACTCCTAGGCATACTGAATATACAAGGTGAGGTAGTGGTCGGACAAATAAAACAAAAACTACCGAAGTAGTAAATATATAATAATATCAATAAGTCATGTATAATATATGGCATATGGTATCAAACAAGGCCAAATAATAAATTTTAAGGTATTACCAAATCTATAATACAGTTCATGTTGCTTTATGAAATATCTGTGATAACCACGAAGCGGGAATCGTAATGCAAAAGACAGAACTTGAGTGGTATTGCTATAAACAGAACTTTTACGCTTAGTGAAAGGTGTTTAAGACTCTACTTAAACGTAGGGCATTTATCGCCACACTAATCAATTTTCAGTTTTTAATTGTACTTGGAACGGAATACCCGGTTAAAACATACCCGGGGAATGGTCACCGTCCTTCCTCAAAATGTTCTCACAAAGCCAGTTAAGGTTCAAATGGGACCCGGGCCCGCACTGACTACAAGTTTAAATGGACGAGTTTAAATAGCGATGTTTTAAAAACTTGTCAACCGAGATCACATATATTTCATTATTTTTAGTATGTGCATTTGATTTGGGAACAAAAACAAAATGTCAACAAAACAGAAGTCATGGAAAACCACGAACGTCACAAAGAAAACATAGGTAGAATTAGGTACCACGGAGAAGTAAACATCCCCCGTTGACCGGCCATACTAACCGCGAGTCCACAGGTAAAATTAAATCATGAATAATACTCGTCACAAGCGATGTAGCTGATTCAACAACTACTGTCAAACAGGTATTGCAATGTGTCTTTTAGGAAAACATGGTGATAACATCCAAAACCATCATACTAACCGGGTGCTGTGGGCATTATTCATAGCTTCCCACAAATTGGAAAGTGAGTAGACATGCGTTATTATGCGAATTAAGTAATTTTATTTCATCTCTTTGACGAATAGAAAAGGAAATAAATAAATAAATAAAACCGCCAAAATAGTCCTTTTACTTTGATGTCTATTTATAGTTTCGCTGGTTAACTCGTACCCAAGTTAAATTGGCACCGAGTGATTTCGGTACTACGGACATAGGCAATTGGTGTGGTTGAATCGGCATTTAGAAGTAATTTCTTTGGCATGTGTTGATATTAATCTGGAACTTTAAAATGTTTATAACGGCACCCATGAAGAATCATCTTCTTTACTCTTCGACGAGGAAAACACATGGACGGTCAACAAAGATATAATTTTCATCACAAACTTCAACTGTTTGTGCATAATTAATAATCTTAGTTACAATTCAGTAGGGTATGTTGGATACTATTATTATTTGGAGACGCAGTATTGACAGGGGCCTTGAAGAAGTGATGAAGTAATCTGTTTAGGTGTATGAGAAAGTCCGCTCATTGCTACCAGAGTTCTTTACTAGACAGTTTTGGCTGACAAAATGATCCGTAGATAATTCCTAACAACATTCTCATATATCTTTGCATACAAAAAGTCGATCTGTTTTGAGGTATTAAACCATTTGTATACAACTGAACCTTGTGTTATTGAAGCGCTCCCTAGCGGACCGTTTACTGACAGATTCCGTTTTCATTCACAAACTTTGTAGATATTGTTTTTAACAACCATGAAAACAAAATTTGAATAGCATCTGATTATTGGTTCATGGGAAGAAAATTCAAGATAATATAAAAAAGAACAAAAAGGAGCCAAAAGCATAAAAAATGTCTTGTCCGGTTTTATTAGAATTAGTCGACTAGTTCTTGAGAACTCCAAAATGCCTAAATCTTCTCATATATCTTTGTATGTAAAACATATTTTGTTTGGGTATTGTTTATTGTTGTTTAACGTCCCAATCAAGAATATTTCACTCATATGGAGACGTCACCAAATGCCGGTGAAGGGCTTCAGGTTTTAGCCTATGCTCGGCACTTATGGTCATTGGGCAGTGATGCTTCTTTAACGTGCCGAAACCTACTGTGACACGGGGCCTCCACTTTTTGCTGACTCATCCGAAAGACAGGAAACCAACTTGTCGCCGGTAGGACTCGAAATCACGACCTCACGATCCAGATTCGATCGCGCTACCGACTGAGCTAGGTCGTGTCTACAAAAAAGTCAACCAGTTTTGAGTTATTAAGTCATCTGTATACAACTGTACCCTTTGTTATTCTTACGCCTCCTAGTGGTCCGTTTTTTCACAGATTCCTTTTTAAAACATCAGAAATCCAACTAAAGGGGATTTGACTCCCATAAGCGTTGACTTGACAATTTTGGCCTTGTTAACTTTTTTGTAGATCTTTGCGTGGTGAATATGTTTGTTCTCTTTCCCTTTTCTCTGTCTATCATACATTTCAAGATAACGTCAAAAACACCCAGAACCATTTTATAGGGAAATAACTATCATAAGGGAAGACTTGACAGTTTTGGCCCGATTGATTTTGTATAGATATTTGCGTGATGAACATTTTTGTTTCTTTCATGTTCTCTCTGTCTATCATACATTTCAAGATAAAGTCTTACTTTTCACCAAAAATTGCACCACCACACATATCTATTAAATTCAGTTTTTACGACCCCTGTGGATAAGATGAACAGCTTAGTACATGCATAACAGTTTACAATGTGATTAGAAATAGATGTTTGGGTTTATTTAGTGCCATTTCCTCTTTACAGGAGTACAATTTCTTGCTGGTCACTACTGAGAAAGGGCATACATTTTATTTTTCAAATAAAAAGTATGAAGCCATAAGTTGTAGACCAAAACGAGGATCAATTGATTTTTCATGGATTCCAGGCCCTTTAGTGAGGGATGATGACAAACAACATTATAAATATTTGGTTGACTTGGTCGGAGAAGATACTACGGAAAAAGATCAGTGTTTATCAGCAAACATCTAAGTGACAGCTGTTGCTGGGCAGATACAGGTATTTTTCTTTTATACAACACTTTAATATAATGCTATATAGGAAATATTGAATGGTTCTTTCTATGTCATCTTGTAGCAGAATACAGCTGTTATGGTTTTAGTGTATCAAACATGCAATTTTCATTTATTGAGAACTATTAAAATGTATGATGAGTCACAAGTTGTACTTTGTTACATGCATTGAATTAGAATATATTCCATGATATCTTTGAGGGCATGGAAAACTCTTGACATGTTGCACAGAATGTTAGGATGGTGAGGAGGTGCTGTGAGTGCAATAAGGAAGGCTATATCTATTCAAAGAATAAACTGTCAGAGATTTGAGGGCAATCACAAGAATCTTAGAAATGTTTGACTACAGTTGTGGATCATATATCCCTCCAGATGGTAACTATTTTATAATTATAAATCCCCTGGTTTACTTAAAAAAGTGTCTGCAATACAGAGAATATTATCTTTATGTTGATGTCATACAGTGATATATTTTTTTACATATTCCATTTTTATTAAATTTTTAATGTTTCACTTCAACCTGGTTTCCATGGAAACATACTATCTTAAATACACACCAGCATATACTTTTCGTGAGCCTAATTTAACTGACTCAATGTGTATAAAAAGATAATTGATAATATCAGTATTTGTGTTCGCATGCAATTGGACTGGACTTTACCAGTTGGATTTGCATACTATGAAGAAAACAATACGTTTACATCATGTGATAAAACCGCGTGTGATCATTGTGCAGAGCCTCGGAAAGGGCCAGAGAAACTCCAAAAATAAGTTTGGAGTCGTCCTTCCTATCTATGCTCAATGTATGATAAATGGTAAACATATCTTAAAAAGAGACCCGTTTAACCCTTTCATCCCAGAATATTTGAATGGTATGCTTTTTTTATTATTTAGGACCAGTCTATTATGGTGTGTAGGGTTGGAAGGGTTGAATGACGCACTAGGTTTCCATTAAGTTGAAGCCATTAAAACATAATTCAGATAGCAAGCTCTGAAAATATTCTTAATTCAATTCTTATCCTACCATTACATTTTTGTTTGAGAGTTTGTACTTTTTTATCATTTTGAAAAGTGTATATTCTATTATCGAGTTCTGAGTTTTATTAACATATGGAAAAAAAGTGATATGAAGTAAATGTCAATGAAATAACTTGCAATCTTTATTGATATTTGTCAAATATGTTGTGGACCTTTAAAAATATCGATATTCCGTGCTTAAGGGGAAATTGGGTACCCCATGGTATGAAAAAAGCTAACAATACAATTTTTCGTTTACTTCTTCAATATGAATGTATTAATCCATTGAATGGATAATCTGGTACATATGCACGAGCTATGCCTTGAATTTTAACCGTTCTATTATCACTAAAACCATTTACTTTCAAAATATTATGAACATAATGCCAAAGTTCTAATGCTCAAAAAGACCGTCACTGTCAATTATACGTCATCAGTTGGTTTCCAGTTTAAAATAAATACTCTATAAAAAGTAGTATCATACAAGAACAAATACTAAGTCTTAGATACATAGCCAACTCATATTTTGCTAGCAAACTTGGAACATTTGATCTGAATTTGTGTTCTGATGCTTTTCCTGAGTTAGTGGCTAAAGAAAACAAAAGATTGACAGCTTTAACACCCATTTTTTTATCACATTGCAATTTTAATTTCTATAAAAAAATATTCATTTTTTAATTTTTTTTAAATAATGAATTCAGAATGGTTAAGAATTATTTTGATTCAATAAAAAAAGTAGTGGGTTTATAGCGAAGAAATACCACATTGAAGTAGTCAACATTGGGTATATCAAAATAATATTCATTAAACAAAGACATTACTATCATTTGGCCTTGATCTTGATTGGGCGATCCATTTGATTGAAATGAGCCATTCCTATAAGTTTCACAAAAGTATCATGTACAATAAGAAAGCTTTGACAATTTATGTCAAAACGTGTCTTCATCGAGACAAAAGTCAGAGACAAAGAATGCCAGATGTGAAGGTGTGCTTTATAGAAGACGCTAAAAATCTGTTTTATCATTTTTTTTACAAAGAACAACATTTTTTACATTGGTTTGAATTTGCCATCCAATTTCTGTTTTTTTTTTTAATTTGACATATTCAATTCCTCTATCATGTACGTTTACATTGTCAACGCCAGTTCCAGTTTAGATTACAGATATGACATTCTGTTCACATGACCTGGTAACCTTCTTCCCCCTTAACAGATGTTTAAACTTGGTCAATATATATTCCTAATGAATGTTCGCACTTCCGCAGGGTATGGTTGAAAGAGGGTAAAGTACTTTGAACTACATTTTTTCAAATGCTGCTCCTATCAAAGTTTGAATATACCTCTTAAAGTAAGAACTATTTTGCTATACGGTTATTATCTTGTAATGTCGATAAATAACCCAGGCAGTCTTCTACAAAACATTCATTTTTGTTTGTTTGAACATTTATAATATAAGCCTTCATTAAAAGTTTCTAAGCCAATGAGATATCAAAAAAGTATCAAAATTTTATTTTTTGAAATTATTTTGTCACAACGATGTAAGCCGTCTGAGAAGAAAAAACATAATTTAGCCCTAGAGAGCGAAGTTCCCTTAAATGAGCAAAAAATTAGCTTCACATCAAGAAGAGATAGAACTTTTGGAATTTTTTTTTTCTGGCGGAACCTCTGCATAGCTAGGTTACAATTTTTTTTATGAATCCCCTTGACGGTTTTTCAATTTTCCTTGGACAATACGAAATGCTAACACCATCAATCTAAAGAAAATTTTAAAGTATTTTAACGTATAAGGACATCATATAATTGACCATTCCATCTGACACGAAAAAATAAGATTAGAGCCCTATATATCCAAAAGTAGACCCTAAATGGACTTTGACACTTATCCATCAACTTAGAATTTACTATATTTGGAATCCAGTTTTGATCTTGTCATTCAAACGCTTCAAGTGACGTTAGTCATGTTGGACAGATCAAGTGTTTAAATGACTCTCATTGTCATCACACCCATACAAACGGATTCAAGGCAAAAGGAAATCGATCCTAACAACATTTCGTCTCCACTTAAATACAGATTCAGTTCTGGATGATTAAAATATTTAAGGAAAAGACACGGGATGTCACATCAAGATGAAATAATCAAGCACTCAGACGACAATTTTTTCAAGATGAAATAAACAGGCACTCGGACGAAAACTTACAATATAGCCGTTTCGTGTGTGGACGGAAATCCTTATGTTTATGATAAAACAAAATGAGCAAGTTCATTTTGGTGACACCAACATAGCTAAATTAATTTCTAACTTATCTATAATGTATCAAGGATGTACTTACAAATTATGTCGGCGGTAGCTGCCTCTGATAGTCCTACTTCAGGATATTGTTAGTAACATAATCCACTGTAGCACATTGTAAACTCAACTAAAGGCTATATGGCCTTATGACCCACAGGGGATTATTATGCCCCGAAATACAATGGGTCAATTTAAAAAACTCAATTCTTGAATCCTGTCAGAACGTTGGTATCTCTAAGTTTCCTTTCATTACCTTTCTATTTCGTATTCAAATCTGTTTTGTCGATGACATATCTCTTTTCAGATCTGCATTGTGATCTGTTTGTATATTCCTCGCACGAATCACTTGTATACATTTGAACACTAACTCCGTTGCTGTAAAATCCACGATTTATTTTCATAATTCTTTGATACACATAAAAACAAACAGTAAAGACCATGTGGTCTTATGATCCAAAGGGGATTATTATGCCCCAGCGCACAATGGATCATTTCATTGATGCAATACTGGAAACGGTCTTAGCACATTTAAAACATGATCCGAGGGGTATTTATGTCCCGACCAAACGAAATTTGAATCTTGCTGACAGACATGGATTATTTGTTAAACAAAATACATGAAACCGCTGATGAATGTAGGGTGTTTGAAACGCAAGTAAACGCTATGTGGAGTTATGATCCACAGGGGATTATTATGCCCCGAAACACAATGGACCATTTTTAAAATTGTCCTTGAATCTTGTCAAACATCTGGTTTCCTTCTCTGCACACAAAACAGACGCTGAAACAGATCTTTTGTATTCATATCCAGTGTATCACATTTAAAATACCATTGACGCTACATTGCCTTATGAACCACATGGGATTATTATGCCCCGAATAACACAATGGATCATTTTAAAATTGTCCTTGAATTGTGTAGAGCATATGGCATGTGTAGGTCTGATTTCCTTTTCCTTTTCTGTACACAAAACAGACGCTGAGACAGATCTTTTGTTTTGAATCTTCGTGTAGTTATATAATAGCACTATTCTATGTAGTAAAATAAAAAAATAATAATAGACCTTGGCTTCTAATATTTCTGAATACAGCAACTTTTCTGTTGTTGGGGTACCTGTACACATTTTTCAAAAGTTGTGATGCTCTCAGAAGAGGATAACTCGATATATAACAGCAACTTCTCATCCGCATTATCAGGAAAAGTCTTAATTTCTCCTCCAGTCATTTTTCTGTAGGAAAAAGGAAAACATCATTACAGACCGGCAAAAGTGAATTCTCATTGAAGATTATGTGGCGTTATGAGATACTCATGAGATTAGTTTACACCCCCACCCCAATAAGAAAAAATAATTACAAATTCATAAATATATGTTAGACCACGCCAAAAAGTGTGAAATAATGGTAGGTATTTATTATCTGCAAAGCACTCGTCGGTTTTTGGTATGAAATTTATTTATACTACATCGATTGTCCAAAAAGTTAAAAAAAATATATGATAAAAATATAAATAAATTGGAGATGAGTGGTCTTACTCAATTAATTTTTAAAGTCGGGGCTAAATTGGGTAACACATCATTATTTTAGCATTATAAGGTTAAGATTCTCTATTTACTAAAACAAAAATAAATACTATAGCTTTAAATAATGAATATTACAATAACATACATAGCCTTGACATTTTTTCTTAATAAAAATAAATTTGCTGACTGTAATTTGCTTTTAATCTTTACAATAGTATAAAAAAACTTTTAAAACTTAAAGAAAATTGAAAATGAATTCGCTCTTTTTATGAATTGATGATATGACTCTTTTTACACTTCTAATTAACAAAAAGTCTATTATTGAGGCTCAACAAGGGTTAAAGTAATATTTTATGCTATAGAAGCATTCAGGGGAAAAAACAATTTTGTAAAAGTGGATGAAATCGCTAAGACTTTTTTCATTTTTTGCTTTAAAAAAATCCGGAAATCAGGAAGTAATTTAGCTGAAAATCAGGAGATAATCAGGAATTTCACTTAAAAAAATTAATAGTACCAAAAAAACAAAAACAAACAAAATAAAACAAAACAAAAACAAAAACAAACCACACACAAACACACACACGCACAAACGGATGCGCCCCTCTCCTCTAAAAACATGTAGCCCAATAATACGACTTTAAACAATAATCTGAAGGATGGCTGTTGTGACATCTAAAGAAACAAGATGTGTTTGTGAAACAGAAATGCCCTCGGTTCCAACAATGTTTTTTTTTCAAATTCTACATTTTGACCCCAGCTCACCCCAGAGGCACGTGATATTGCTTTTTATATGTAAACGGAGGGAGGACAACCAAACACAAGTAAACAACCAATACCACAACAACTACACAAAGTAAAGAGACACACGATCCAAACACCTCCGGGTGGAGGGGGGCATAAATATGTCCCAATTGAACAGAAAACTAACATAAAATACATAATGTTTACAAATATATATGGTATCTATAACGTTTAGTTATAATAAGCAAGTAACTTGTTTTACAGCAGGTCTTGTTTTCTGTGTGGGAGGCCTAAAATCAGGGGTATTCAGCAGTTTGTTTTGGTAATTCCTGAAAAAATCAGGAATTGTCAAAAATAAGGAAAAATCATGAGCTGTTTGACAGACTGTTATTACAATGTAAGAATATTAAACATTTGGACTTCTTAAGTATAAATGCATTAATTCTAAACCAATTTGGTAGATAATTCACTAATGAAAGGGACTAGGATCTAAAGGGGTTCCAAAAGGAGCAAGACCTTGGTACATATTGATATTTTTCTCATAACCCATAATATTTTGTTGATCCCTAAACTTTCAAACACGTCACTGTGACATGTCAAATTGACGGGTTTTATTTCTGTATATTTACCAAGCCTGTCTGCCATTGATAAGAATTAAATACGAAATTATGACATAAAAACTAGCATGCAGCTACTTTTACTCTACTCATTGGAAATTCCTCAGTCCGCCCCAGAATAGTGGCGTAATACAGACCTATGACGTAATCTTGACGCACTAGATCTTACAAGGTTAACATTTAAACAGTTCGTAGATCGAATAACTACATAAATATTTGCGCAATATTTAAAATGTATGTATATTTTCATCTTTTAATAAATGATATTTGCCCTGTTTCTTACAAAAATGAATTTGATACGTCAAGTTTATTTATAGTTCTGATACACTATGAGAAGCTAGATACACCATAGCATACCAGCATACCTCCACCGCCTAATATCTGCACCGGTCCAAATGTCATGGCGTATGTAGAGACACACTACTCGCTTTATAAAGAGAAAAAAGCAGCCTATGGTACAAATTATAGTGTAGTCTTGGCGGACCTGTGGCATTAGCAAAATCACAAATATCAAAATGACGGTACCATTGTTTACCACAATTCCCTTTAGTGCTCTGCGAGCCTATGAGATTTGGATTTAGTTTAAGACAATATTTTGAACTACCCCACAGTAGGATACGTTCTAGTATAGTCTGAGCGGACATGAGAAATTATTCTTGGGATTAAGACTAAATCTAAGTTTTAAGTTATCACGCCTTTAACACTTAGCTCATAGTTAGATTTTTTCTAGTAAAGTCTTTGTGGGACTTTGAAATAAGAACAGACGTCATAAACGGAGTATCATATTTCAATTACTGTAAAACGGCCTCTAAGAGGTTTGATTTATACCTTAAATGTACGTCAACATATTAAGATAACCTCTCATAGTGAGAGAGACATCATTTTTCAGTCCGGGCGGGTCGTTGGAATCAGCGTAAATCGCAAAAACCAGAAAGAGTGGTATCAAACTATGGGACTACTTGTATTTCCTTTCGTGTTCTACGGGTCTTGGGAATGTAGACCTTACCTTAAACCAAGACTGGGCTAATCTATCATACATAGGTCATAGTGGGAAATAGACTAGTAATGTGTGGGCGGACTTAGACCCGTAGAAAACTATGGAAAGTAGAACCGAATTAGGTAACCCCCCCCCCCCCCAAAAAAAAAAAAAAAAAAAAAAAAAAACTAACGTCAATGATTAGTTTTTTTTATGTAAACCTGCGGGCTGAGAACTGCGGGTAAGCTTCACACTATCGACTGGTACTAAAATTTAAGGGAAAACAGCCCATAAATGGGCCGAGGTTTTTGTACATGATAGGACGTGATACTTGGCAATAACCCTTGTTTTTACTTGAATTACAGGATGGTCCCTAGCAGAATTCTGATGACTATCGACGGTGATGTGTTGGTTAAAATATTTACTATCAGGAATACCAAAACAAAAAGAACTTAAAGCATTTAGCAACAACATCATATCAGTTTAAGCCCTTATTATGTACTGACGTGAAATTCAACGGAAGAATAATTATATTTTATAAGGTTAATTTATTTCAAAATTGTGTAGAAAACATAAACATATTTTACGGGTTTTCTCGCGTGGGTTTTGATACTAAAGCTCTAACGTCATCACTTTCGAAATGACGTCATAATCATTTAGTCGAAAAGAGGAAACCGTATAGCATAGCTGTGTTTTAATTTTGTTATGGATTATTTTACCGAAAGATGAATTTGATTTGTGGTGTATATTAAATACCGACGTATAATCGGTAATCTGAGTCGTCAACCAAACACGAGGCAATGTCATCTGCCACCATCTGCTTGGACTTTAAATTTACAACTGAAATATAACAATTCAACGTGTGTATATGTGGACAGAACAGAGATAAACATTTGCTCAAGTAAGTGTGCCAACATAACTTCTCTGAGTCAAAATGTATTTTATTTTTTTTTTAATTTATTTATTCTTTTGTTTTGTTAATCATTCATTTATTCGTTTACTAGTCATAGGGGAGGGTGGGGGTGGGGGCAAAGACAGTTCCTCACACCTAAACATCACAGTCGACATTGACACATTTATTTTATTCCAGCAATATTCAAATTCTGAAAATTGACGCTAAAATTATCTAGGCTTAAATTGTCTGTAAAATAAAAAAAAATATCGATATTTTTTTTTATCTTTCAAATGATATATTTACCTTTTTACGGTCAGTAGAAATGGCGTTCACCACACAGCTGGCGTTCGGTCAATTTTTCTAACGGCGTTACGATGTGCACCGTAGACGTTGTCGAGTGAAAATGAGCTGTATGTCAGCTACTCTCCTCTTTATATAGGTTTCGCCGTTGCCCTTGGAGATGACCATGGTACATTAACGTCATTCTGTTGTCTCAATATGGCGATGGTAGTTCTAGGAATTTAATTCCTCGTGATTTTATATTTTGAAAATTAAAATGAAGTTTGAGATAGTACTGATACATATTCATATTGCAGATGTGCCCCAAAATGATATGATATATGCATTTATTTAAATTAGCACATAATATTAGGTAAATTTTCGAGGGGGGGTTATAAATCGAATTAATTTCCGTTTTTTTCTTTTTCGAGAAATGACAAATTTAAGTTTCCGTTTCCGGCTTTGCACTTACCCATTTTGGTTAGATCTGTCACGGGTTTATCTTTTCATTTATCTATTAATTTATTTATTTTTTGATTTATTTAATTATTTATATATTTATTTATTTATTTATTTATTTATTTATATATTTATTTATTCATTGATATATTAATTTGTTTTTTGTTTTATTTTCACTTAAAGTAATTTTACTTATGTGACAAAATACAGATATCTTTCTAATCTATATGACATATTAGTAATAGGAGGAAAATAGAGAAAGTTTTCAGTACACAGCTTGCGATAGTTAAAGATAGGTAAATAAACAGATAGACAGATAGGTAAATAAACAGATAGACAGATAGGTAAAAAAACAGATACACAGATAGGTAGATAGATAAACAGACAGATAGAAATATAGTTAGGTAGATAAATAGATATACAGATAAAAAGAGGCATATAGTTAGGTAGATAGACAGACAGGTAGATCGATAAACAAAGAGGTAGTTATGTAGACAGACAGGTAGATAGATACACAGACAGTTAGATAGACATAGATAGATAAATAGACAGACAAAGAGGTAGATAGATAAACAGAGAGGTAGACAGAAGTAGACATATAGATAAAATAGACCAGTAGATCGATAAACAAAGAGATAGTCAGGTAAACAGGCATAGACATCTAGGTAAGGAGATACATAGATAGACATAGTTAAGTAGATAAATGAACACACAGACAGATAGACAGACAGATAAACAGAGTAATCTAGGTAAATAAATAACTAGATAAACAGGAAAAAAAGTAAACAGAAGTAGACACAGACAAACAAATATATATAGGTAGATAAATTGACAAACAGGTAGACAGATAAACAGAGGAAGATAGGGTAGACAGATATATAAATAGATAGGTAGACATACGTATGTAGATATACACGGATATACACACATGTACAGGCAGACATACGTATGTAGATAGACAGAAACATGGATATGGACTCACATATAACGAATATATTGAAAGGTCGGTGGATAGTTATACAGACAGATAGAAAGACAGACAAATATAAACAGATAAACAAAAAGATAAATAAACAAAGAGACATAGATAGGTAGATAAATCGTTAAATAGATAGATGCAATTATACACAAAACAAAGTATAAATAACTTATAAACTTCAGTTGTATCATGTCTGTCTCTAATTACTCTGCGTGTACTTATTTTAATGGTATTTTAATATTAGCTTTTTTCGCGCTCAAGTCCTTACCCTAGCTCAAGGACGGCGCTATTTTTTTCATCTTGACGTTCTTTATTCACGACAAAACTAAAAAAAAATAATTGCGCCAATTCAATATTCCGCTATAAAGTTTATACACCCTGAGAGTGACAAAATATGAGTGCGCAAATTTAAATACACATACAGTATATGTTCTTGCGCCAATCTCTCTCTCTCTCTCTCTCTCTCTCTCTCTCTCTCTCTCTCCGATATATTTAAACTGTACATGAAAAGTGTAATTATCTCAGGTTAACACCCAGTTTAAATGAAAGTTTATCTAAGAAATAAATAAAAACCCGTTTGCTGTAAATCTACAGTAACGTGTCAAAGTTAAGACAGTATATAATTATTGACAATACCAAACTTATATCTAAAGAAAAAGTGGTTAAACATCAGTTTAGCTCGAATGAAATATAATTATAAATTTAAATATCGGAAAGAAAATGTGGTATCATACAAGGTCAAATAATAAATCTAAATGTATTGCCAAATCCGTCGATTGTTTGTTTATTGTTGTTTACTGTCCCACTCAAGAATCTTTCACTCATATGGAGAAGTCACCAAATGCTTGTGAAGGGCTTCAAAATTTGTCCTATGCTCAACACTTACGGCCTTTTCACGGGTTCTTTTGCGTGTCGACACCTACTGCGAAACGGGACCTCTAATCCGAAGAACAGGAAACCAGCCAACCACCCCACGATCACGAATCCAGCGCGCTACCGAATGAGCCAGGCCAAATCCGTCTAAGAAGTTTTCCAGAGCTTTCTATACTAAATAATTTCTTTAAATAATTGGCCTGGCTCAAACGTTGCACATTTATGAGGAAGTCTACTGGGTTTCTTTCTCTTCTCTGAAAAAAAAAGCTATGAAGAAGTTGAAACCAAACCCCTGGTAAAAATAAAACTACTTCCTTCTAAACATGTGAAATTTTGCATGAACTGATGAAAGTATAAATTCATGACAGTTATTGGGGAAGTTTTTTTTAACATATAAAGCTATCGGAATATATCATAGTTGACATACTTAACTTATTTCACAGGCCCTGTTTGTATAAAACATCTCAAATTTGAGATTTTCTAAAGCTTGAGTGACGTTGAGATTTCCTCAACTGAGTTTTCCTCAAAATCGGCTTGTATAAACATTCCTCAAATACCTTGAGGAAAATCTCAGCTAAGGGAAAAGTTGAGGGATTACTCATTGATATAAGTGGCCCAAAGAGAACTCTTTAAGGCTAAATGGCAAGAAAACTGACAGCTACTTACGGGAAATTGATGCTTGCACGGTGGCGCTTCGTATAAATATTTTAGGCCTATAGGAAGAATGTATAGTGATTGATATGTATAAACTACATGTAGATGGGTACATATTACTGTAGTGTTACCTGCATTTTAAAACAAACATTTTATGTGTTATGTACAGCGTTAGATTTATTTTCCCACATTTCAGTTTAGTTTATTCTGAATCTATAGAAAGATATTTGAAAATGATGAATAATATGACTGAATGGGGTTGTGAAATTTAAAAAAAAAACTAGAAGGCGACGCCTCGAGGATTTCGCGGGACAGAATGAGTGTTGATGAATACAAAATAAATTTAAACAATGGTAAAAAATATTGATGAAATCATTTATGTATTTACTTCCGTACCTCACAGACAAATGTTTATGTATTTATCAATGAAACAGACAAATTGTGCAATTTCAGTCAAGTTGATTATTTGTTACCACGAATTTGCAAGCTATTCCTTTACACTCATCCCTCTATATTTTAAGTCAACTTGAATCATTTCACTTGTACCTGAGAGGTGAAAAAAAAAACACACATACACAAGCACAAATGAACGTTTTTACTCTTTTTCTTGTATTTTTACCTGCAAGCCAACGCCTGTGTTCATCTTAGATATGTGTATATTGATAAACAAATCATTTACATAGCTTGTCCTTCCTTGTTTACCGCCTCATTACAGGGGCAAGCTATGTAAATGATTCGTTTATCAATATACTGACAGATTATCAGGTTTGTGTGACCTGAGGCTGTGCTTGAACTTTGTTGTTTCTCAACTATTTTTTTAGATATAAAAACCTCAGATACCAAAGTGTAAATCAATAGAATGTCCAGGACATAGATACAAATCCGATAAAAAATGGACAAACACGGACCTCTGGAAACCAAGAGGTGGGATCAGGTGCCATGGAGGAGTAAGCATCCCCTGTCGACCGGTCACACCCGCCGTAAGTCCACAGAACAGATATATAATTAAGATAAGATAATTATGATTTTAAAATCGGAAAAAATAACATAAGAAACATAAACTCTGCAGAACATCTTTGCCGACTAAAAGTCTCTCGGAGTCAATAATTCTATTTACTTATAGAATGGGTCTCCGCATATAATTTTCTCGGACTTGTTGGTTAGACCTGTGGCTTTTTCCCATGTAGGGGATGAAATTTGTTTACACTGGACAAGAATAAAGGTAGTCTTTTTAGCATATATTTTTTAAAAAAGTGCATTCAAATTCTAAATTATCCCTTTATTTTCTTTAACCTCGAGGCACCCGTATTCCCATGCATTTACGAGTTCCTGCAAACTAAGTACATGTATATGCAAACAAAATAAACTCAAACTGACGATTTCAACAGAAATATAAACTTTGGTTACCTTGATAATCACAAGAAATGTCGATAATGCCGAAAAATAGATCGACAGGATACACGTATAAGAACCCGAAATTCAATCATATGCGCGATTATTGATTTGCCTGAAAAAGGATGGCCAGGCGACCTTTTTTTACTTTTCATCCAGTGCTGTGTATTGCATTTTCTTTAATTTTGTTCATGTGTATATTTACCCTCTTGTTTGAGAACCAACCCTATTTGTACAGCTCCTTTATGTAGGTCTAGGCTGTCAGGAACCGCGAAAACTAGGTCACATTTTGCGTATCGGTGATGTCACATTTGATTTTAACTTGTACATATTGGGCCTGGCTTAGGCTAAGCCTACATGCACTTCAAAGCTGAGACGGAAATCGACTTGAGTTGTCGTCATTTTTCCGTCAGAAAAAAAATATTAAGGTATTTATATCGTATTTCAACTTATTTTAAAAATACACCATTTATGATTTTTAATGCGGGTAGCCCAGACGATCAGTGGGCCTAGTTATGAGACCGCTATCGATAGTTTTCAATTCCGGCGAAGTTAAGCTAATAAAAATGTAATTTACTAGACTCACGGATTATTTTTTATTTTGAAAACAGGTTCCATCTATGTTGTATGAATTTAATTATCACAAATTTCTTTCAGCAATGTAATTTTAATGTTATTATTTTTCACAAACGTTCGGAAGTGGGGGGGGGGGCATCGATTGACATTCAGTGTCCCTTTGAAACAAATTAGTAATTCAAGTGCATTCCACTAATGTAAGTGTATACAACATATTTAATTTATGTTTACACAATGTTTGTTTACATGTTTGAAGCTCTCTCAAATATTTGAGGAAAATTGCAAATTTTGTTGAAGAAAAGTAGGATGAGAAGTTTTATACAAGCCGATTTGAGGAAACTCTCAAATATTGAGGAAAAACTTCAAGTTGAGGAAACTCTCAAATATTCCCCCTCAACTTGCGTTTATACAAGCCAAACTGAAAAATCTCAAATTATTTGAGGAAAATCTCAAATTTGAGGAAAACTCAAGGGTTGAGATGATTTATACAAGCGGGACCAGGACAAAGCTAAGATTCCCTGATTACTTTGTAACAATATGTTTATTTTTATAAAAAAAAAAAAACATTATGCACTATTTAGAGGTCATACTTCAGAATGTACAAGTGTGTTTGTTTTATTTGATACATTATTTATATTTGATAAAGAGATTCTTGCTTCCACCATATTCTTTTTATCGTTTTTAAGTTTCCATAGTTAATGACAAAAAAAAAAAAAAAAAAAAAAAAAAAAAGAAAAGAAAATAGAAATATTAATTTGGAAAAGAAACAACCTCAGTAAAGATCCATCCGACAATGTCCGCCTTACCCCCTTTGTAATATATATATATATATTTCATATTTCGTGATCAGGGTCTGGCACCATAAAACATGATATTTTACTCAAGTCTAAGAATATTCTCAACTTTGTCTTATCAGCCAATCAGATTTCAGGATTAGCCAAAGTTGAGTAAAAGTTTTAGACTTAAGCATTTCTTACGTTTTATGGTGCCAGGCCCAGTTCGTTTGGACACAGCATATTAGCCAACAGTCAATCGTCAGTCGTAGCCTTCAGGACGGAGATAACTGCATACGGTCATTGGATTTTATGCCAATAGATGAAAGCACATTGTACATCTATACTACTACTATATGGGGCGCACTTTGCGGCACCCGTTTCCAAGAATTTCTACGTTTGTCTATTTCCGGGAATTTTATGTAGTCACGTGATTGTTTTGGTTTTATGTCACGTGACGAATTTTTTTGTTCCAGAAATTTTATGTCACGTGTATTTCCGGGAATTGTCGTCAGTCCCTCCCCGCGGCGTAGTGACGCGATCACGGTATTTTTTTCGTTTAAAAAAATAAATGTCGTTATTATAAAAACATGTCTCTGGAAAAAATGTTCAAGAGCGTGGGTTTCACCGCGGAAGACGTGACGTCGTGTATGATGCCTCGATCGAGTCGACGTTCCGATAATTGTCCCCATCCCACTCTTCCAAAGTCCATATTCTGTTATTATCATCACTACAAGATAAAGAATCGCGATTTCGAGCCTTTGAAATTGTGCGAGTCGTGCAAGTGCTGGATCTCGGACGCCTGTCTCCACACGACGTGTCCGGCCTGCGACGGTCGCAGACAGCGCGGGCATTATTATTACATGAAATATAAGAATATGAAAATGATATAAAAAAATTTTTCTTCATTATAAAAAAAAGAAAAATGGCAACAGTAGCGATAAAAGACTTTGATGTCGAGAGAATTAAATTACAGTCACCGAGAAAAGCGAAAAAAGGCTTATTCTTCAACATAATGTACGATTATCCCGATAAAGGATTACGACATCTTCGCTTGAAGACTCCCGAGTTATTGTCCTACGGAGTGAACGATAAATTCAAGCCCTCTTATACGATCTCTTTTAAATTGGACGACGAGAATCTCAAGAGCGTGTTGACGTCGATCGAAAATTTCGTCGACGAGGCGATCGCCAAACAATCGCTGAATGTGATAAGGAGACGATCACCCCTAGACAAGTTTTGTATCGTAAAGGGTTCCGACATGATATATCCCAAACTGCTTTTGGACCAGGACGGTGAGATAGACACCGTCTTTAATCCAAAGTGCGAGGGATCGAGCGAACCCGAGTTTTATATCGGAAAGACGTTCACGGCTAATGCGATACTAGACATCGAGTGCGTTTTCGTGGGAACGCAGAATCAGTCAATATGCGTGTATGTCGAATACGTCTACGTCAAAGAGACGGACGTTCGACAACCTAAAAGAACGAAGGAGGACTATTCCATTATAGAGTTTTCCGACGACGAAGATTGATAATCTTTATATTTTTTAAAAAATATAAAGATGTTATCATAACCTTAAGAAAATTATGAAACCCATTAAGAAAAAATCTGAAAGTCATAAAAAAGATGTTGAGTTTACAGAGATTATGCGCCCGCACCATAGACGAGAATTATCTGATGAGGGACGATGCGCCGAAAAGTCTCAAGAGATTACATTACGGGGAACTCGTCGAGGATCATCAATGGGAACTGCATTTCCTATCCAACGACGACGCCGACGACGACGAAGACCATAGATGGTCTAATCGTTATAATTATTGGCAGTTGTATCGATCTTACGGAGGAGAAGACGATTGGGACGAAGAGCTCGATTGGCGAAACAAATTGTTTTGGTTCCGGTATTATCGAGACGGAGAGGTCTGGGACGCCGATCGGGATTGGTTCAACGATTACCACCGTCAATATTATGTTCGGGAGACGAAAGAAGACGCGGCAGACGAAGACGTCGACTGGTGCAACAAATTATATTGGTTTCGTTATAATCGCGAGTTTGGGAGGGACGAAGTCTGGGATCAGCGAACGAATTGGCGTCGGAGATCATTGTTCGTCGATCCGTCCAAAAATCCCTTTTATCATGACGAAAACGTTAAGAATTGGAATAGTTATAACAAATCTCACAGTCCCGAGCCCTGGAAACCTACGGTGAACTGGTTTAATAAAGATTGGTGGAATCTATGTAACGAACATTTCAATGCAGGAGAAGAATGGGATCCCTATGTGGTATGGACGATTAAATACGCCTGGTACGAATGCGCGAGTCAATGGCAACGACTCGGGGAAGTACCCGAACCGTGGGATCCCGCCGTCAATTGGGAAAGGAAAAGTTGGTGGCTCGAATATCGAATACTGGTTGACGATAGCAGTCCCTGGGATCCCGACGTGGATTGGGCAGAGGTAGTGCATAGATCTGTGTCTATCCTCATTGAAATATAATTTATATATGTTAAACATATATAAATTCATTCGACGAACTTATAGTCCGTCGGTTGCTCGGTCCGCAGGATGAGTTTGGAGTGTTCGCGTTGCGACAGTTCGCGTTTGAGTCGTTTCCTCTCTCTGTGGGGGACGACGTCGTTCTCGTCCAGACATTCGTTGAAACTGAATTTGTCTTTGGTGAAGAAGAGCGCGACCCATTTGACTTGCGTGCGAAAGTCTTTGGACGCGCTGTTGTACCGTTGCGTCAAGATCCACACGGACTGGTTGGCGTGTCTCCCCGAAAAGGCCAGCATGGACAGGGCGTCCGTCTTCTTCTTGAGTTCTCTCGTGGCCGAACAGTCGTCGATGATGTAGAGCGTGGGCGTGCCTTCGTATTTATTGTAAAAGTGTCGTAACGTTTCCTGTAACAGTTCCGTTCCGTCGTTGGCGACGGGATTGACGATGACGACGCGGTCGTCTTTCGGACGTTTGACGTCGTCGCCGATCCACGGTCTGGATTTGTACGCTTTGTTATGTTTGATGGAGGGACACAGGATGACGATGTGTTCGAAGACGTCTTTGTATTCCGTCTCCAATAGATCGAGGACGAATTCCGTTTTCCCGAATCCCGTGGACCCCACGATCATGGCAGAGTGAGGTGTTTTGACAAACATTTTTTTATAATCTTCTAAAAAAATTTTTTTCTTAAGAGATAGTCTCCACGAACCGACCGTCTTGCATATTGATCTGAGCGTCTTTGACGACGAAGACGTATACGTCTACGGGATCGGTGTCCGTTTCGGGCGTCCTCTCGAGTCGGACGTCGACGTCCTGGCTGATGTTTTGTAGTTTACGTCCCGTGCCATGCAGAGAGTTTTCCGGAGTCGATCTGAGATCTTGCCACAGCCCGAAGTGGTCTTTGAGGAATTTTCCCGGCGTCATCTCGCTCAGTTGGAGTTCCTTGGCGATCGAGTCCGTGGCGGGGTCGCGATTCAGGGCCGCTCCGAAAAATTTTCGGATTTCGTCGAATTGATGCCGACTCTGCATGCCTTTCCTGAACAGTTGGCAGGATCTTCCTTCGATGGTCGTTTCCACTTTGGTGATTCTCGGCTG
Organism: Atrina japonica; assembly: GCA_030159075.1. Classification (NCBI taxonomy): domain Eukaryota; kingdom Metazoa; phylum Mollusca; class Bivalvia; order Pterioida; family Pinnidae; genus Atrina; species Atrina japonica. Next base: position 27,202 of record BROG01001457.1, on the reverse strand, counting down.
ATAGAATTTCTCGGGATCCTTGACGGTGACGTCTCTGAACAGAAACAACACGCCCGCCAGCGACTGTGCGGGTGTGTTGATCTGAAAGTTGAGGATGGAGTCGGATTTCTTCATCGCCGTCTTTCGATAGAGCAACATCTGATTGAAATAATAGACGTGGAGTCCGGCGTACCTCTGTCGGATGCTGCGAGCCAGATGGGCGTCGTTGACCAGCTCGTATTCCAGAGTGATGTTGCTCACCTCGTACCTCACCGTCTTGTCGGCGTCGTCGTCGGACGTCCCGACGACGTGTCTGGCGTCGTTGAAGGTGAGCATGTATTCCAGATGATCTCGCAACCCAGCCTGATAGAAGGGTTCGCTCGTTTCCAAGATTTCGAAATCGAGCGGAATGCAAAAGTTGTTGCCGTACGTCGCAGCGAGTTCGTAGTATTCGTTGCTGTCGAGAGGCATGGGATGGGTGATGGGTTTCGATCTCTTCTTGTTGAGATCGTCGGTCTGTATGCCCTGATGGATCAGGTTGCGTCGTTCCAGCTTCCAGAGATCGCTGTAGACGAAGAATTTATCGGCCTCGTCGATGGTCTGGACGGGTCGTCCCGAGATCTTCACTTCGATCTTCTTGACGATGTTCCGTCCCAAGTTGTTGTAGACGTACGCTTTGGACGTATCGCCGCCTTCCACGACGATGTCCAAGTCGAAGCACAGTTTCGCGGTGCGCGGAACGATGACGTCGTTCTCGCTCAGGTTGGGAAATCGTACCGTCAACGTGCGGTTTTCTTCGATGCTCGACGTTGTGTGGGAGAAGCTCTCCGTCTCCCGTATGCCCTTGATTCCGAAAGGCGTGCGCAATGTCCTGTCGGGATCGAGAACGTGTCCGTAATTGTAATTGTAACTCATGATTTTTTTATATTACGAAATAAAAAATTTTTAAATCGGTTTAAAAAAAACACAATGGATGATGATGCGCATACATTCGATAATCCGACGTTCAACGACGACGACTACGAAATGCAAGATACTTCCTCGAATCGGGTTGATGATGATACGACCGACACGTCTTTTATCGATAATAGCAAAGGTCCCAGCTGGGTTGGTGGAGAAGATCTCCCTCCCGAACTAGAGGTTAATGATGTAGCGTCCGAAGAAGATACGAAAGTATTAGTGGAGAAATGGAAAAGGGAAAGATCTCTATTTGGTATAAAAGCGTCTTACGAATTTAAATCATCGAAACAGGGCGATTTATGGGTAAAATGGGGTCGGGAATGGGTAAGATTAACACGTCAAGATAGGCGTGATTTTTATAAGGAAGCTACGTTGAAGAATAAATATGGTACTAATTTTGTTAGGTCATTGGGTATGAAGGATGAATTAGTTAATAAAATACTAAAGGAGAACTATCAAACTATCAAAGATACGGAAAATATAGAACTTACTGACTTAAACGATGAAACGCGAGTAAAACAATTAGACGTCAGTGTGGATGATGTATTGGCTAATCTGCAAGATCTCCGTGCGGAAGTGATGAAAGAGGATGACGTGGAACTACTACCCATGCGAGAACTGCTGGGTCTGGACAAGAGTCTGCGAACGATTAGAGGGACGTTACGCGTCCAGGAAAGCAAGAGAGTCGAGTTGGAACGCACGTTGTCGCAGTGGCAAGAAGATCTGGCTCGGAATCCCGACGATCGGGAACGCATCGAGCGGGAGATCGCCAAGACGCGAGGTGAATTGGACGTCACAAACGAGAGTGTAAACATTTTAAAGGGACGACTGAAATCGCAACTCGCCGCCATCAAGGAATCCATCGCGAAGTTACTGGACGACAACCTCCCGTTGCGAGAACGGATCGCCGATCTGTTCCGGGAACAGGGGATCACCATCTTCAGCGTATTGACGGCGATCGGCATGACGATAGGATTCTTGGTCGAATTGCTCCTTCCAGGAGGACCGACGACTGTCAAACCGCCGCCTCCACCGCCCGACAAAGATGGTCTGGGAGATTGGGTCAAGAGACAACTGGACGCGGTCGGGAAACTGCTCGCGAGACTGGCCGTCAAGTTCGGCGAGGCTTTGCCGGGGATCTTGGGAGCCGTCGTGTCCTGGCTCCTGTCGACGCTCGGCAAGACGGCCGTGTGGTTAGGAGAACATCTCTGGGTGCTGGGCATGGTCGTCGTCGGTTGGTTGTTATCCAAATGATGGCCACGTGGTGGACGGCGGCGACGCCGCGATAATCGCGAGCGGCGCCGTCGCGGGCGGCGTGGGATTGGCCGTGCCCGTGTTCGGCATACCGTTGCAGATCGCGGCCGTCACGATCGCGGGAGTGGGACTACTGGTCAAAGGCTTCCGCCGATTTTTGTTAAAGAAATTGGAAAAGCACATGAAGATAGTCAAACTCGCGGAAAGCAAATTGAATTCCATCTCCGACAGGATAAGTTGCGCTCTGGAAGACGGCAAGATCACGGAAGAAGAATTCGCCGTCATCTCGCACGAATTGTCCAAGTATCGCGACATGAAAGAACAACTGTACAAGAAATATAAAAACGACAACGACGAGTCGAAAAAAAAAACATCGGTGCAGGAAACGGAAGAACTGACCAAGAAACTCGTCGAATTCCTAAACACTTCGAAATCTCGTTAAATCTGAAGATTATAAAAGGATGAAGAGGTTCACCGAAATGTTGGTCTTGGCGCTGCTCGCCTTTCTCGCGATGTGGGCAATATTCTTATTGTTCGCGATTCTCCATCTCTTGCGATTGGAACGATGTCGTCGAATGGAACGGTGGTTGAGACGATTATTGCACACTCAATAAAAAATTTTTTTTATTTTAAAAAAAATGAACGTAGAAGATATGTTATCGATCGCCGCCGAGTCACCGCCGTCGTCGACGGGTAGAGAGAGACTAGACGGCATCGTGAGCTCCGGCCGATCGCGGCATTTCTTGGGGAAAGACTTGACGTCCGCCGATCTGGACAAGATGGACGACAAAGAAGTGGATCACTTGATTCGTCTGCTAAACGCGCGATTGGGCATGCGCATGAGTAAATCGATCGCCAATTCGGTCATCACCCTGTACGCCCTGAGTCTAAAGTATTTCTTCGACGTGCACGACGAACCCCGATTCATCCAAGAATTAAACGACGATCCCTTTCTGGACGCGGCCATCGGCGGAGCGTGTTGCAATTTGTATCACCATTTCGGAGCTTTCTTGGCTCCCCTGAGCGTGGCGGCGACGTCCAGTCGTCACATAACGGGATTTAAAAAAAATAGTATAGAAAAAGAGAATGAATCCGGAAGATTTGTTGATCAAGAAAAAGAATCCCCGACGTCAGGAAGCGGGGAAGAAGAACGCAAAACGCAGATGGGGTAAGGATAGTAACGATAGTAATAGTAACGATGGTAACGATGGTAACGATGGTAATAGTAATAGTAACGATAGTAATAGTAATAGTAACGATAGTAATAGTAACGATGGTAATAGTAATAGTAACAAGAACTGGTTATGGCTGGCGGGTGGCATGGCAGTCGTCGCCGGTCTTCTTATCGTCGTCAAAAAATTTGAAGTCAAGACACCACCGCCGCCGCCACCCTCATCAACCCCTACAAAACCCAACGCCCATGCCATGTATTAAATAAAATAAATAATTTTTTTCGTTATATAAAAAAATGTATAACGAAAAATTGCAAGTATTTTTAGACACGTCGTTATTGATGGCGGTGGGAATCCTCACCACGGGATTATTCGTGAAGGTATTCGCAAACGTCTTAGAAGTACAACACTATCATTGTACGACGACGACTACGACTACGACGACGACTGAAGAAGAAGAGGAGGACTCCGATAAATAATTTTTTTCTATAAAAAATAATGAGTTACGGAAAAGATCTCAAAACTTGGACCGTTGAAATCAACGGTCAACGAGAAGACGACATTATCGCCGTCGAGATCGGTGGGTGGGACGACATCGACGGCATGGCGGCGGTGTCCCACGCCGTCACCGCCATGTTCAAACAAGGGTTCACGTTTAAAGATTTTGTCGATATGAGTAGCGAAAAAGATTTAGTCAACACCGCCGTGAAAGGTCCGACGGAAGATCTCAAAACTATGACCGTTGAAATCAACGGACCAAAGGAGGACGACGTTCCCATCGTCGTCGAGATCGGTGGGACCGACGACGTCGACGGCATGGCGGAGGTGTCCCACGCTATCGCCGACATGTTCAAAAGAGGGATCACATTTAAAGATTTTGTCGATACCACCAAAGACAGGGTAAACGCGACCTTGGAATACCTCCTCAAGGAACAAGCCGAAATAAAACAGGAGATAGCCAGTATAAAATATAACGAATTTCTAGAAAAATAAATAATTTTTTTCTTACTCTATAAAAAATATGAGTAGCGAAAAAGATTTAGTCAACACCGCCTATCACGCTGCCGTCGTGACTGGAATCGCCACGGGTTACGCGGTACTTTCCAAGAAATTCCTCAATACGGGGACGCCTAAAATGGATCTAGATCCAAAAGATCTCGGAATGGTCTTCGTCGATTACATTCTCGCCGAGTACACCAAAGACATGTTGGTCAAGAAAGGTATCATTCCCGCCAATATCATGAAATAAAAATCTTATATATATAAAAAAAATGGCAACGATCGGAATGATGTTAGGAGGCGCCCTCGTTAACGCGCTGGCCTTCTCGGGATCGAATTTTCTATTCTCCTCGCACGCCGAACAGAAGAGACACGACGAGGCGATGGAAGAACTCACCAGAGCTAGAGACAAGTGGAATCGCGAACGCACGAAACGATTGGATTTCGTCAACGAGAGAATGAAAAAAGAAGGACACGCCCTGTACACCTACAAAGAAGTGGACGCCGCCATGCGACTGTATTCGCAAATGACGGCCGAAGAAGAAGAGCCTCCCGAACCCCGATTGAGCGATTTCTATCGTCCGTCGGAAGAACAGAAAGACAGAGAATTAATCTTCGTCGTCGTCGGGACGGGACTCGTCTTCTACGGCGTTAAAAAATTTATGACTTAAAAAGATGGAAAAAATCTATTACAGTCCGAAAGGGTACTGGAAGGGATGGAGTGCCGTCAAGAAACTTGCCAAAGCGGCCGACGTCACCGAAAGAGAAGCGCTAGACTTTTTGAAAAAACAGGACGTCTGGCAAATCTATCTCCCCGCTCCCAAGAAGATCGTGAGACCCCGATTCGAAGACGCGAAAGAAAACGACACTCACCAAGCCGACTTATTATTCCTACCGCACGATAAAGTCGGCGGGAAAACGTACAAATATGCCTTAACGGTAGTCGACGTCGGCACTCGCTACAAAGAAGCGGAACCTTTGAGAACTAAACATAGTCAAGAAGTAGCCGACGCGTTCGAAACCATTTATAAAAGACGTTTGACATTTCCGAAATTATTACAAATCGATCCGGGTCGCGAATTCATGGGCGACGTCTCCAAACTCATGAATAAACACGACGTTAGAATAAGAAGGGGAAGAGTCGACGTTCATCGCGACCAAGCCATCGTCGAACGATTCAATAGAACGTTGGGCGAACGATTGTTTAGCTATCAATACGATCAAGAGATGAAAAAACCGCCCGACAGAAACAGAGAATGGGTGAAACGGTTACCGGAAGTCGTCAAAACGATCAACGAAGAGACCGATCCGCCCGAAAAGGTAGAACCCGTCGACGATAAAGTGCAACCGCCCGTCAGTCCCTTTGCGAAGGTAAGATATCTGTATCAACCCGGCGAATTGGAAGGAGGAGGAGGACGCAGGAGGGCCACCGATCCCGTCTGGAGCGTCGACAAACACGAAATCGATCGGCATTTCAGAATGCAGGGCATCGACCTGTATCGACTCAAGGAACCGGCGCCGCAGAGAACGTTCGCCCGCGAGGAATTGTTAGTCGTCGATTAAAAATTTATTCATAAATGGCGTTTTCTCGAACGGTCGTAATCCTCTTGCGCGTTTCTTTGACGACGTCGGTCATCGTCTCTCGGTTGATGTAAAGAGAATTTTCGTAATTCAGACTGAATCCCTTGACCTTGCACACCTTCTTACCCTTTTTCGTTTCGTACGAATAAGATTTGGGACCGGTGGCGCACCAGGACGTGATGAAATCGCCGTCCAGCTCGTCCGTCAAATCGCCCAAGTTATCGCCCGTGTCGATCGAGACCCCGTCGTCGCGATCGACGTACCACACGCTATCGGTGTCGAAACCCAACACCCTATCGTCGAGTCTGTCCAACACGTCGTATAACATGGTTCGGGCGTGCGCCGTCGTAAAACACGCTATGAAGATGTTGACGTTCCGGGCATTGTCGACGAATTGGTCCTTGAGATCGTAAGACATCTGGACCATGTCGTCGTTGACGAACTGAATGTTGAGATTGTCTATCTTGTCGTCCAACAACAGTCTGTAAAACCTGTCCAGGTCCTTCACGTATTCCGTCTGTTTCATGTTGACTCTTTGACCGAATTTGCCCCACAGAGAATTGAGACATAATTTAGAGATGGCGCGCATGCCGGGATTATACTCTATCTTACCCAACTTGATCCCCAATCGTTCCCGGACCGCGTCTTTATACCGGTCTTCCGATTCGTAAGGGGTTCCGGGACCCACTCTTAAAGCGGAACTTTGCATCTTGATCTTCAGAAACTTCTTGACGTAACCTCTAAAGAGGTCCTTGTCCTCGCTGCTGCGAGGAAAATGCCACACTTCGTAAATCTCCTCGATCTCGTAACCCTTGTCCAAAGCCTTGAAAAACTCGGGAGTACACCACGTGCCCGTAAACGATCGACGATCGTCGGCGTGTTCGCACGGCGTCTGCGTCTTTCGTTCGGCGCACGTCTTACACAGCGGGAACAAGAGCTTTTCGGCATCGCCGCATTTCATCTTGACGGGTAAGACGGGATGATATAATTTCCGAGGAGGCACGACTTTACATTTGACGAATCCCAACCATGTTCGATCGACGCGTTCGGGACGGACTAATTTAACGGGATGACCGATCGGATACGTCTTGTAAAAATGCACCGTCGGGTACAGACTGACAAAGTCGACGTATCGACCCTTTTCCCTCTTTTCGAAGTCGTACAACAACTTGGTCACGTTGGTCCTACCGCCGAAAAAGGCGTCTCGAGGATCTAACGGCGTCACGATCTCCTTGACGTCGACGTCTCTCGCATCGCATTCCCACACCTCGACCAACGCGTAACCGGCCCTCCGTATCTTCTCATTTTTCGCGGACGTTCGTTTTCTCAACGCGTCCATGTCGATTTGGTTCTTGCCATTGATGGTGTCTCGCGCGTAACACTTTTTACATCCGTGCCAGAAACACCCTTGAAATTCGTACACCGTCCTCGTGTCTTCGCAATACCCATCGACTTTACCGACGCCGTCGGGTAGAGACACCTCCCCGCCGTTCAACGCGTGGCGTATGACGATGCCGTCTCTCTCGGCCACGCGATCCATCCAAGAGATGGATTTCGCGCTGTACGTTTCGTGAACGACGGTATCCCTGTGGACGGCTATCGTGTCTTTGGGCATGTAATTGCTTCTGTAGATGGTCATGCACACGGACGCTATCGTCACGTACCGTAGCGGATCTATCTTTTCCAGTTCGATAAAGTCTTCCCTGAATTTCAACATGGACCGTCGTAATATGTCGACGTCGGACGTACAGTACTCCCTCAGTTCTTTCTGGAAATCAAACACGTCGTCCTTTCGCACCTCGTACCACTTTAAAAAATCTTCCCTGTTGCGTTTGCTCATGTGATCGACACCGTAGTGCTTTTTACTAGGCAACGGTCCCACGTAACGTTGGTGACACGGTTTGTTGAAATAATGAGGGAAATAGCCTTTTTTGAGTTCGGTCAGTCCAAACGTCTTCGGAAACTCCGCCAGAGCGGATTGGACGAAATTTATGGAATCGATAAAACGGACGAGTCCGACTTCCATGTACATGATCTTCGAACCGTTGTAAATGCAATAGGGTTTCACGTTATGCTCCACGAAATACTTTAACAAAAACTGCGCGTCGTACGCTTTGGCATTGTGGGCGATGAACGTACCGACTTTCTTATCCAAGACAAACTTGCAGAACTCGTCGAACGGTAGAAAATTCGTGTTGTTTACCGACAAAGTCTTGGCACACGATTAGATTCGGTACGTGAACGCCGGTGTCTTGCATCGCTTCTATGTCGTAAAAATAATACTCTGTCGTTCGCGTTTTACAACTGTAACAAGGTTTCTTGAGATCACACCACCCCTTGCACTTTCCACCCTTGCATCGTTTCTGGACCAATAAACACTTGTGAGTCGTCATGTCGACGTATTTTTTACAATTCGGACACTCGGAATGCCCGCATACGTGAGACTTCAAGTCTCGGACCGTCCGTTCGCACTCTAAACATTTCCGAACGATGGAACAGACCACGTCCGGTTTATCGTCTCTCATACCTCTCACGCGTTTATGTTCCTTAAAACAAGCTTCGCCGAAAAACGTTCTGTTACAATCGTCGCACACTTTCCTGTCGCCGCCCAGGCAATCGACACCGAAACACGATAAACACTTTTTGGGACATTTATGACGATCTCTGTGTTTATACGATATTTTACATGTGTGACAGTAATAGATCTTACCCAAAAAACCCGTCATGGTCGTAATCACGTCGAAGTGATTTTTATTCTTGTACAGATAGATCGCATAGTCGTCGCTTCCTTCGGACGTATAGATGATCTCGTTGAACTGATCGCCGTCCACTATGTTGATCTGCACACCCAGGTGATCGGCAAACGTTTTCACGTCTTCTAAGGTACATCCGTGATCCCGGATCGGAACGCCCGCGTCCTCGTGGAGTTTGAACGCTTCGACCCTCTGTGACTTCTATTGAAACCGTCTCGAAGTTGCGAAGTCGTCCATCTGTCTTTATGTTTGTTAGCCACCGCCGTCACGATGGCGCGTGCCAGACACGTGACGTCGTCGTTTCTAATCGTGATGATGCTTCTTTTCGACGACGTCGTCTCTTTGGTCGCCGGTATTTTGGGTCTCCCCTTGCCCCTCGGCATTTTCGTAGACTGGACGACTATTTCCACATCGTCTAAGGGCACTTCGTAATATTCTATGTACTCTTGCAGCGCTTTAAATAACGCTTCGGCTAAATCACTCGAGACGACCATATATTTCGTACTGAACGGTTTGGGAAATTTCGAGTGATTGATGATGATACGTACTTTATCGCCGTTTCGTAACTCCCTATCGGTGATCACCGTCCTCACGAGTTGTAGGAATAAACGATCTATATCGATAACCCTGTCGTCCCTCAATAGGACTACTTTATAATCGTCGAACCAGGTCTGAAACTTTAACCTAACTGTCTCTGAAATCTTATCAAAACGATAGGTATGTCCCGTGTATACACGTTTGGGCCTTAAAAAATCTTTTTTAAAATCGGTCGGAATTGGGGCATCCAATAAAGGTTCGATATATTGCGACGTGATAGATCTCTCGGGAGGAATGGGTAAATCCAATAACCTCTCGGCAGATCGGCGTGTGCTAGACATGATCTTTTTTTAAATAGCCGTATATTTTTTTCTTAACAGAATTTCAAATGCCGTAATCGAGCGATCGCGTCACTACGACGCGGGGAGGGACTGACGACAATTCCCGGAAATACACGTGACATAAAATTTCTGGAACAAAAAAATTCGTCACGTGACATAAAACCAAAACAATCACGTGACTACATAAAATTCCAGGAAATAGACAAACGTAGAAATTCTTGGAAACGGGTGCCGCAAAGTGCGCCCCATATAGTAGTATACTCGATATTGATAAAGATAAAACCTTTTAGGCTACTCGATTTGTTTACTTTCTGCAGAAATGGTTACAGGGAAGTTTCAAGTTTCGTACACGAGGAAACATACGACAATAATTTATTCCAAATATATAACATCTCAGATACCAAATTATACATCTTTAGGATATCCAGAATATAGCTACGAATCTATTGTTTTTTCTGTAGTAATTAAGAGGTGGGGTCAGGTGCATCTGGTCACATCTGTCATGAGTTCACAGTCAAATCCAAATGAAATACGTGAGGTAATAATCCTCGTCATAAGTGGTACTCTCTTTCTCTGTCTCCCCATCACTCTCTCCCCCTCTCTCTCTCTCTCTCTCTCTCTCTCTCTCTCTCTCTCTCTCTCTCTCTCTCTCTCTCTCTCTCTCTCTCTCTCTCTCTCTCTCTCTCTCTCTCTCTCTCTCACGCTCATTTCATTCCACTTTTAATCTATCGTTTGCGATAACACAGACGTGTACTTTTAAAGATTAACGTCGATCCATTTACCTGTGCAGTGACTATTTATACTTCAGTCAAGGTAATTCTTTGTGGTAATACAGGTGCAAAGTATAGATATGATATATCATTATGTAAACCCGGTGGATCTGCATAATGCATAATTATACAGGTTTCCAACAGAGGACATTCGATCGGAAATCCATATTGCAGAATCGAAAGTACATATTTCAACAAAATAATATAATATGAAGGATTTTATTTCGTTCGACAAGTAAAGTAACAATGTGTAAGTAGTTATTTCACAATTTCACTTAAATGAATAGTTCAGTGACAAGGTCATAAACAAACATGTCAGTATATGAATTTACAATTGCCAGAATAGTAAGTATCCATAGCTGGCGTGTCACAAGGTGGCGGAGTGGTTAGAGCGTTCTGCTTTAAACCTCGGAAGTCCTCCATCTCTAATCAGCGCTGGTTCGTGCAAATTCGCAAGTTGGTAAAAAATAATTCGCAACTCGGTAAACTATACAAGTAATCGAAACATATGATTCCATATAATAAATTTGCGCATCTGAAATAAAAAGATAAGACGTTCTGGAATTATTTGCAATGCTAACACATTTGTATATATATATTTCATTTTTCTATACCTAGTCATTAGTAATACGGACAAGTATGTTGTACAGCACCACGTCGATTCTCAACAATAGTACACTGGAATAGATATGAACAGATACTACACTTTCAAACTGACAATACACCTGTGGTCTTTGGATGGTAAAGCCTGTCGGCAAACCTCTGGTTTTCCGGTGTGTCCAAACTATCTCTCGTGATTAGCCGACCTCCTCTTCCTCTATTTATATGAGGTCTATTTCACTGAATAGAAAAGAAGAAAGAATTAGCGGTTGACATGAGTTTGACATTTAGATACATAAACGATTTAAAACGTTGTAATATGAATTCATTATATTCTTGTAAATTCAAAGTTCGCAATTCAGTACAGGTGCTCCTTATTTAAACATTTTATTTAATATGCACATGAAATGTATACTGCCTACAATCGGGATGCTGTGAGAAATATTTCACAACTGAAATGCCGTCGTAGTAAATGAGTCGTCTATACAATTCTCCTTAATTACTTTGGTTTGTTCTGAACACATAGTGAGTGGATTCACATTGTTTTTCCGCCCCGAAATCTTTCCCAAGCTATATTTCGGACATAATGTTGCTCTATGTAGTGCATGATGTATGTCCGGATCAACAATAGTAATTTTAAAATTTGTAGTTTGTCTTAGTGATGTTATCTATTGTGTAGCGTTTTTATTTTTTTTTAATTTTTTTTTTTAATTATATTTTTTTTGTATTCCTGCTTTTTTAAACCACCACTAACATGTGTTGGGCTATTCAAATCACCGTCCTTAAACAATTCTTGTTTTCGATATTCCTCTGAAAGTACTGAATAGATTTTTGTGAAATTTAACATATATGTTTTTCTTGGTCTAGTTCTGCAGTGTACATTTTAAGGAGATTGAGATAATTGCTGCTAGGTGGCCATCTTGTAATTAAAGTTTGCTATGTATTTCTTGAAAACGATTCACATGCCTACGCATAAGCCATAAATATATTCTTGTTTGTTATGGATAGACACATTCATTGGTGTATCATAGGGTCACTGGGGGTTGTGCAGTTCACATTTCAGGACCCAATCTTTAAACGATATTTATTATTGATCATTATTGGGAAACACACTCGATGGTGTATGCAGGGGAAGAAGTCCTGCCCACCCTTTGAACTATTTATTTTTACTTATAACTTAAAAGCCGTTCACGGACCCACCCTTACACCATATATATTATTGCTTGTTACGGGGAAACACATTTTGTAGTGTATGATGTATGCTTACTACACTTTGCTATATTTTATATCAAAACAGGGACCAGCAAGACATATAATTACGTATAATTCTTGGTATACTCAATGCAGGTCATAATATAATATATCCCGATGAAAAATCGTGATCCTATGGTTCCCTTTTCAGAATTCCAACCCTTCTGTAAAAAAAAATACTGCTGTTACCATAAAGAAAAAGTTCGTGAATTAACAAAAGAGACATTATTTTTAATATAATGAATTCAATTTTAAATCTTAGAATCAATGTTATGAGTTCTCTGATATATTGATCGCGTATTGTCATATACTGAATATTTTTGACAATCTTGAACGAATGAGACAGAAATAATGATGTTATACTTTTTAAATCTCACAAGCTGTTGGATCAATTTGAAAGTATGTCGTAATCAGTCTTTGGGTACACTTCCTTCAAACTAATGTCTAGCATCCCCGCACTTTGTTCAAGATGGCCGTAACTATAAATATAAATTATTTAAAGTTAACAAAGCAACTTTATTTATGAATAGTTATAATTCAAACTTATATAATATCATTTATAATTAATATTTCTTGAATATTTTTCCAATTTGATTTTTGGTATTTTCAGTTTTGACCTACTGTATCAGTTTGGCTAGGATTATAAAAAAATACCACTAATTCAATTTTTATTTTTTCCTATATTTTTCATAGTTGAATAACAATGAACGGAATTCATTTTGCACGGCACATACATCACAGGCAGTCAATTTTCTTTTACAGGGACAGAAACAAAGATATTTCTCATCTTGGCCTTCAAAAATAATCCCAAGTAGAAGTGTTATGGTCATCTAGATAGAGGATAAATCTAGAACTGCATGGATGCCAGACAGTAGGGATATATATATACTCAATAATCCTTGATGTCCAGTCTAGTTTATATATATATATATATATATATATATATATATATATATATATATATATATATATATATATATATATATATATATATATATTAAATATATATAATATATATATATATATATATATATATTATATATATATATATATATATGTGTGCGTGTGGTGTGTGTGTGTGTGTGTGTGTGTGTATGTGTATGTGTGTTTCTGGCCACCTTCAATAATTTTTTGATATGAATGATTTTACCATACAATCATCATTTCAGGTTTTATACTGAAAAGTCCTGAATGTTAAAATGGAGAAGACAATTAAAAGATACATTGCCTCCATCGATATAGGAACAGCGTATTCTGGTTGTGCTTTTTCTGATAGAAAAGAATATGAAACAGACCCTCTAAATATAACTGTTGTACCCGCCAGAGGAGGTGCAGCCTGCGATTACGAGAAAACGAAACAACCATCTACCGTTTTGTTTAACAAAGAAAAACATTTTCACTCGTTTGGCTTTATAGCTGAAAGTACCTATGCAGAAGCGTTACAAAGACAGGAAAACTTCAATGATTCTGAATGGTATTACTTCAAACACTTCAAGATGTGTCTCTATGAAAAGGTATAAACACAATCTTACACAATAAAAGTAATGTGTTATGTTTGATCTGTTGGAAAAAATATAATAGTATCTTTTTAATGAATTGCCATATTCTTTTAATTTCTTCAAAATAGCGAAATGGTATTGAATAAAATGACTGGACTTTAATTTTCGATTTCAGAGTGTGAACAGAGACATGATTATCAAGGAAAAGTATGGAAAGGAGATGAAAGCTATGGATGTGTTTAAAGCAGGAATCGCATATTTGAAGAACGAAGTGGTTGCAATGATCAACAGAAAGAAAGGCGATACCTCCGATACAGATATTATGTTTGTTCTGACGATACCAGCCATTTGGAATGAACAAGGCAAACAGTTTATGCAAGAGGCAGCAGAAAAGGTTAACCTTTTCTCTTTATTTTTTCAGCGAAAAATATAGCCTCAAGCCATAACCATTACAAATCGCATTTTATCCCGATAAGGTCAGAGTTACAACCCTATAAGACCCCTGATAATTTTATTTCTAATATTTTACCGAAGGGAGATAAGATATAGGAATGTTCTTTTACAAATGACTGTTTATTACAATTTATTAATTTAATTCTTTTCTTTTCCAAGTTTATCTAAATAATAAGATTCATTTGTTCCGAAGTGTCCAAATTACGATAGACGTACGATGCACGTAAACGTAAGAAGGCTTTGTAAACGATGTTTAGGTCCAAGATCGCACGGGGGCTGCATTGCGCATAAATGCACCGCTGTTATTTGTCCTTTTGAAGGAAATATATTTAGTACAAAATAACGTTCCTGGTGAATTTTTATTGCCTTACCTTAATATAAATAAATAACTAATACATACACACTTGCTAAATACTGCAACAGCAAATTTCTTTATCTTTGTTTTGTATATTCCTTGACAGTCAGTGATTTTTTTAAATTACAAACAATGTGTATTTATAATGGATTTCAGGCTGGAATACCGAACGAACAACTTATCTTGGCATTAGAACCTGAGGCAGCAGCTGTGTATTGTAAAGTATTGTGGAGTGAAGGTCGATTTGGAGAACATGACCCGGTGGTAAAGAGATGCATGGAGCCTGGTGGTCGGTACTTTATTTTGGATTTGGGAGGTACGTTATTCCTTTATCCTGTCATCAAATAATAGATACATGTATCTGTCTGTCAGGATACGCTACTCGTAATTTTGGCGACCGGTAGATATTATCGGAGAAGGTAATATATCGGTGTCATTTTTCACACACACACACACACACACACACACACACACACACCACACACACACACACACAACACAAACACACGCACACATCCTTTATGTTTATGGATTGATATATATATATATATATATATATATAATATATATATATATATATATTATATATATATTATATATATTTTATATATATATATATATATATATATATATATATATATATATATATATATATATATATATATATTGTAGGTGGGACAATAGACACTACAGTTCATGAACGTAAAGAGGATGGTAACCTAATAGAAATCCACAAAGCGACTGGCGGGCCATGGGGAGGCTGCAAAGTGAATGACAATTTCATTGATTATATCGACAAAATCTATGGCAAGGAAGCATTAACACAAATGCGACAAAAACGACCATTGGACTGCTATGAATTAGAAAACAGCTTTGAAGCCAGGAAACGCGTTTTAACACAGGATGAAAATGAAGATGTCCGTCTCAAAGTTCCAGCAAGACTTAAACAATTTACTAACAATAAGGTAGACAAACACACTGTTGAACATCTGTATGTACAGAAAGATGACTTCATGGCATTCTTTGATTCTTGCGTAATTGAAATCAATAGGCATATACATAATGTACTTGGAAAAGTTGGCCATGTTGAAATGATGCTGCTGGTAGGAGGATTTTCGCATTCCCGATATGTTCAAGAAAAAATACGATTTAAAAATGAAGGGATGAAGATAATTGTTCCCGGGGATACAAGCTTAGCTGTACTTAAAGGTGCCATTTTATTTGGCTACAAACCGTCATGTATCACAGCTAGAATCAGTCGATACACGTACGGTATTGGCGTATTGCGGCCGTTTGATCCAAAGATTCACCCGAAAGAAAAAATGAAAATGGTGGATGGTGAACGAATGTGCGGTGACATTTTCGAAATTCTCGTCACTGAAAATACTGTTATTGATATTGACGAAGAAAGGAAAATATCTACGAGCGCTTCACATCGAAATGAAGATCGAAGACATATCAAGTTTATTTCACCCCTATACGCTTCTGTCAACAGAGATCCGATTTATACGACGGACGAAGGCTGTACATATTTAGGTACAATTACAATGGAACCACCAGAAAATGGTTGGGGGCCAATTAGTAGATTTACACACCGTTGCTTCTTTGGTAGAACACAAATCACGATGAAAGTATATGACGAAATCAACAAGAAAGACTATGATTCTACATTTGACTTATTGGAATAAATTCAGAGGAAAAGTGATAAGACTGTCAGTGATATATCAAAGTCTAGATTTGAAATAAAATCATTGTATTTCTGTGCAGATTAACATTGTAGACAAAAACTTACAACGATACATTTGAACGATTTGGAATATTGTCAACGAATTGATTGATGAGTAGTCTAATAAAAAAGGCTGATATGACAATTATTAAGGAAACTTAAGTGTCACTAAACAAATATTGTTAACCCAAAAGCGAATATCTAAAGTTACAAGCATGGATCCAAGCCAAAAGCGATTATGTTAAACATCATACTATCAATTAATATTAATGTACGTTTTTTCCATTGCCATTAACCGATATTTTTTAAACGGATTATTAAAAAGACACTGATTTAGGTTGCATAGACGAAAACTATAGAGATATTGGGTTTTGAGGAATCGTTTTGGATCCTCACGTGATGATCTTAGTGAACTTAAACATTTTGTTGACCATTGATTTATATGTGTTCTGAAGACAATTTATTGGATTGATTTATATGTGCTTGGAAGACAATTTATTGGATTGATTTATATGTGCTTGGAAGACAATTTATTGGATTGATTTATATGTGCTTGGAAGACAATTTATTGGATTGATTTAGATGTGCTTGGAAGACAATTTATTGGATTTCCATTCTTGGTGTTTTAGATGATATCCGTATACACCTTTTTGGTTTAAACTTTATTTCATATATATTATGTGATAAAAGCTTGGCATGGACACATTTTAAATGCTGAATATTCAGCATATTACATGAAATATTACATGCGGATTACGTTAAACGATTCTTTCAGATGACTCGGTCTATATATATACGATACCTTTGTTTTCCAGTCACTTAACATTAGATGAAAAGATGCAATATCCAACCGGTTTTGAGATTGGTATGACGTTATGAGGAATTTCATTCAGACCTGATAGGTAAAAATAAAGAAGTACCAATCTACAAATCAAAACTCAAGTCCATTGGAACACCACGAATTAGTGCAAATGGTCTCAAGATGAATAACAATTGCGAATCCAAAACATGATAGGACCGGTTGTCCGGAAGGTGTGAGCGCCCTCTGCTGACACGCCACACCCGTAACAAACATTCCATAGAAAACATTCTAGCTCGCTGAACGGGTCAAACTCTGTGAAATCTTGTGAAAAGGTCAAGTTTGGTGAAAAGCACGATTGGTGAAAGGGAGTCACTGTCTGCGGTCGTGCTTTGGAATACTATCTAATATTCTTGAGAGCGGAACATCATATATAGATTAATAGTGAGTCAGTGGATGTAAATATGCGATGTCACTGTTATTGTGACTATTATTTATTTATTATGACCGTTGTGTAGGAGATTTAATAAGAAAGTTTTTTACTGTATATATTTTATATATTTAAATATTTCAACCCTAGTTCTTGCCGCGCAAATAACACTGGCGTAAATATCTCCACATATAACTGACACATATGGCTCTCAATATAAGAAAAACGATGACAGCAATGCTGAAAGTAAATTTTATCAACAAATACTTGCACTACACGGGTCAAAGCTTAAGTTGAAAATTCAACTGATATCACTTACTCCTTGATATTACATTCATACTGTAGTTATTTTCTACATATCTTATTATTTATATCTTAGATCCAAGCAACAGAAGTGTTTTAGCTGAATCATTATGGTTTTGAAGTGAACCAGAAATTTGGTTAATTGCTATGTTAATAATTGATAGGATTATTTATAAAGACAATTGATTGCAAAACTATGCAAGTAACGAATTGTTGTATAAGATGTTTTAGTATTTTGCGCAGTACTATTAAGAAATGACCTCTAACCTTTTTATCAAAATAATTTCAAAATTGAAGTTTGAAGCGCGTCTAAAATTTATAGAAAATATACTTCTAAAGACTCAAATTTTAGGGTTTTTTGTAATCACATTGTTGATATTGTTAATACATTTATACAACCAGATTGTTGATTGTAAAATGAAAGGGATGAATTGTTTTTATAGTCTTTCAGTTTATAATGTAAAACGTTTTGGAATTATTAAGTTGATCATCTTGGTATCAAATCATAAGTAACTTATTGAAACAAATGAAATTAAGCTAATATAAAGACAAATCGCTTCATCTTTGTAAAATTCTACATTCACCTTTATACTTTTTTGAGATTATCCATTAAAACACGAATACAAGTATTATGCTGTCTTTCAATTTGTTGGAAAGTGTTCATTCTAGCCTACAACATCAGACGTTTACACTGACAGTGAAATAGGGTTGACGAAAGCCAAATTAACCCTGTTCCTTTTCAGTAAATATTTTATAATCTATGTTGTATGCGCTCTATATAAACGTTCTGAAATAATATTCAGTTGAAGTAGTACTTTGATTAGTAATGATAATGTTTATCAATGTCTAGAACTGTGACAAGATTATGATTAAATGTCAAGTACTGGCTTTTTGTATTACACTCTAAATACTCAAGATATGTGCATTTCTTTCTATGTTCTAATGCTATGTTGACCTATGCTCTATCTTAGCCTGCCGTTACTAATTCTTTATTCAGATGAACTCCACGTGAATCCCGTCAGCATGGAAATGCTGATGCAGACCACAGTGATTTGGATATACGTATTCAAGTAACTGTTTCATTGTCACTGGAGTCACTGATAATCGCAGTATCACACATCCTTGAAAACATATTGCATTGCTGTCAACCAGTTGTACTCAAAATAAATCATAAAACATAGGTTAATGAATAATTACAGTAAAGGGTAAAACAACAAATGACAATTTATGACCTTGGATTTCAAATATTTAAAACGGCAATTGAATTATTACTGAAAAGAATGATAATTTCATTTGTCCCGAGTTATAGAACTACCATTGATATCAAACTATGCCGTGACCTAAGAGTGCACAACGATAAAATAGCGTCTTCAATATGTTTGAAGTTATAATATCATTAATAGTTTCATCGTTTATTGAAACTTGGTTACTCGTCCGAGTACCTTAAAACTATTATACCGCATTAAACCCTTGATAAACATGATAATAAAAAGGCTAATTGTAACAGGGTATTGTTACATGATGTTCCCTTGAAAACGTTGGAAAAAGTCGTGTTGATATCAACCAGCATTTATTCCATAACAACCTGCAATTGTTCTTCACAGGTTTTTAGGAATAAAAGCTTTAAGGCTGAAATCGCAATCGATGTCAGTTAATTCCAAAGTAAATTTCATCAAAATCAGATAATATTGCCATTTTGACCAATCGGACGCCTAAGTTCGCCATAGACAACAACAAAACCAATACTATTGAGGATGCAATCCTAATAAATTCCGAAGTTCATAGAAATCTGACAATGTTGAAGAACCCTCAGTTTCCTTGAAACTGCAACGAAACCCATATTATTGAAATTGTAATTCCTTGATACAATTAATTCCAAATATTTTCCAAATTCATCAAAATCTGATATTATTGTAATTTCGACCAATCAGAAGCCTCTGTTTTAAAAAAAAATATCGTTAAAATTTTAATCCGTCAATACCCATAAAGTTCAAATTTCAGCAAATGTGTGTTCAAATACATTATCAAACACGTAAAACATTGTAAAGAATTTTCTTTTAAGTTATTTGTTCTATTAGAATTTAAGTTTCCCCATACCTTAAAAAATTCAGCTGTATTATCGTATGCAATAGCATCTAAGATAAAATATTTCGCCATATCAAATGTTCTTCGTAATTCGGTCAGGGGATCTCGGACCTTTACGCGCTCGGTCTATGATAAACTCGGCCGATTTTTATTTCTTTTATATTTATTTTTAAAATACAGAACGTGATTTTTGGAAAATGCATGTATTATGTAAAATATATGTTTTTCAACGTTATTTTAAATACCTCAAAAAAAAAAAATCGGATGAATATCTGATAAAAATAGATCAGTTCATTAAAAGATATTTTCCCTATCTTTAATGTTACCCTGAATGCTGACGTTGACAAAATCAAAACAACAAAAGTGTGAAACGTATGCGTACCTCAATTTTTACAATCGTCCCGCTGTAAAGACGAATAATGACCCCCGTCGAATAATGACCGGGGGTCATTATTCTACGTTGAAAAATGACTCCCCGGTCATTATTCGACGTTTATGGGGGTCATTATTCGACCGTAGAATAAGTGGCACCAGCCCCAAAAATTGCAAACCCCTCGTGAAAAATATTGACCCCAATAGAATAATGTCCCCCTTATAAACCGACTTGATTTCTCGATAAATGTTATTGATATGTACTCTTTTCATATATGTACGATGGTTTTCTGAAAGTTCGTAGATTGGGCGCATGTTGACGCTTATACTTTAGATAATACTAGTATGCATTTTTTTTTTTTGCGATTATTTTCAACCAACTCATTTGTTAATTCTGATTCATAAATTAAAAAAAAAAACTAATGACCTTCAAAACCCGGATACCACTTCATTTTTGTGACTTATCGGATGTTATAACATTTATAAGTCTATTGTGTATTTTAGACCCATACGCGTCCATGGACAAGCCGTTCCGAGTCTTTACATCTACAGGAGCACTTGGATCATACCGGGATTCTGATTTACGCCCAGGAACGCTAAGTCAAACAAATTTTCCTTAAAGTATGCAGATTATCCTCCGGAGATGTTCATAAAATGACAGTTGAGTTTGCACGCGTGGTGTGGAAAAAGAGAACTCTTTCGTCCGTCAAGAAATAAATGGGCTTTCCATTAAGACAGGAGTAAAAAAAAACCTTTTCCACACTCCTGGACATTTTAGAACTCCAAGAGGATAATATGTTTAATTAAGGGATAATTTGCATAACTAATTAAGCTCCCCTGTAAATTTACGTCATTATTATCGTCACTGAGGAAGTTTTACGGTCGATACGGGGATCTTACAACACAATATGAAGTCCCCCTCTCCCGAATGTTAAATGACATTCTGGGGCATGACAATAAACAGTAAAAACGCTGAATCAATCAGACATTACACCTAATCATGACCTTACCGAAAATGACATTTTTGCCAATTCAGAGAGGTTTTCATAGAACATTTGCGACGAGTGTGCCTAGCCGACAGGGGACGCTCACTCCTTCCGGACACCTGGTCCTATATCTTTGGGATTAGCAGTTCCTAAGGTGGAAACCACAATCACCGAACTTGACATCATCATCAAATTTGACAATATCACCGAACTTGACATCACCGAATTTGACAGGTTTCAACTGAATATGTGCGACGGGTGTGGCTAGCCAGCAGGGGGCGCTGATTCCTCCGGACACCTAGTCCCGTCCCATTTGGGACTTGCATATGTTCTACTTGTTGAGAGCATTTACATTAATTTGTCATGAATTTCTGGATTAAAGCTTTCTGGACTCTGACTTCAGTATTTATATTTTACTGAATTTATTCAAATAAGGCAATTATTGCCATATGCTTAGTTACATTATTTAGGACGTGTGCAAGGGAACATAATTTGTTCCATAGGTAAAAAATTCGAACCATCGGACATGCATTTTCTAACATAATGGTAACACTTGAATTGTGTGTCCAGTCACATCAACCATTCAATATGCCGTTTAAAACTGTTTTCGAAGTCAATTTAAACTCGACAGCCATGCTCCCTGGCGTTGCGTCGATTTTCGTCATAAAATTCCTTGCACTGTGCATAATTCTAATGTAAAATTAAACGTCTAGACAAATGAAACAAACGCGCTCTTTGTATATTTTTGGCTACGCGACCTATATTAAGCAAAACAGGATATTATTAAATTAAGAAGATAGCACTGAAGCCATTATTACAATAGTAGCAGCATTGATGTATATTAAACATACATGCAATTGCAAAATCGTGTTATCCTCTTTCTGTTGATAAAGCCGCGTGACCGAAATTTGCAAAGAGAGTGTTTGTTTTATTTATTCAACTTGCTTCCCAATTGAGGACCATAGACCCCAGTTTCACGCAGGAGAGGGGGGGGGGGGCTCGCATGAAACTGACGCCTATGTTGAGAACACCACAGATTTCAATGTGAAGTGTACCAAGAAGTTTTGCAACGTCTGTTTTGTACTCGAGTATGGAAGACAATGTCACATTATTGGTAAGTTCTTCTCTATTTGTTGTGAGGGCTGACCATTTTACCAGTTGTTATGACTCTGAAAATACATATATATAACTCTGAAAAACCTTGCATTCCCAACGATGGTTTGACTGTAAATGAGCATGATAGAATGATCCTCGATGCAATTAATTTGTTATTGGGTTTCTGACGGACCTACCACAAAAATATAGGGGGTCAGTTGTGAACATAGTGGCGTTTTACCGTGTATTCCAACTGTAAACATTAAGATAAAATCTGCATATCATTTTGCCGCTATTATCTGACTGTTTACAGTTGCGAAACACGACAAAACGCACTCAAGTGTGAGACTTGTATGTGATATACATGAATAACGTTTATAAATGATCTTCAACATGAACCTGTGTAGATCAATGGGTTAGCGCGCCGGTCTGCTGATCGGAAGGTTGTGAGTTCGAATCCCACTGTATGCGTGTGATTTTCATTTTGTAATTTTCGCTTGCTCCGAGTTCCTCGCGGCGCGACAAAACCCATACATATGAAATCAAGCATGACATTCACCCGAAGCATAGGGTGCAGTGGACATAAGTAAGATGTATCAAATATGGCGTCGAACTGAAATCGGTGCAGTGTATCTTTAACAAAGATAGTGGTTGTATAGCTTTAAAAACGATTATCCCTCGATAATCGACTTGGAAGTGGGAGATACCCAATCGGAGTGGCGAGGCGGGAGTCTGCCTTCCTGATATAAACTTTAACGTTCGCCATATTTTTTAATCGTCAGAGATAGAGTTCATATTTAGAATGCATACTCAACTAATGAAACCGTTTCAAATGACACCAGGGTCAATGACCCTATGCACTTCATGCTAACTAGCTTTTCTGATTTCGTTGCCATCGGGGCATAGTGTTTCACAGACACATCTTGTTGTGGAAAATATCAAATATTATTATTATCAGGAGTGTAGTATGTAATGTACAATATGGGGTCATTTTTTCTATGGGGGTAATTTTCCTATAGATCTAACATGTAGAAAAATGACCCCGGCTATTTATTCTACGGTTTTGACTCATTATTCTACGGCTAGGGAGTCATTTTTCTACGTAGACTAATGACTCCCCGGTCATTATTCGACGGGGGTCATTATTCGTCTTTACACCGCCATGCCCAGTGGAGTTAGACAGTTCTTGATCATATGTGTTAAGAACGATAAAGCCGAGAATGCGATGGGACAAGTTAAAATGGGTCAAGATCACCCGAAGTACCCGGCATGTAGACAATTTCAGAAACAAATGTTTTGAGGCGACGAAAAAAGATAAACTTTTCTTGATTTAAGCATGAAATGATGATATACGGAAAAGGTCACTCGGTTATCTTCGTAAAAATGCTGAAAGTTAATTTGCAATGCAAAAAAAAAAAAAAACAACAACAAAACCTGATAATGCGAGTGATTTTATACATGCATCTGTTATTCTAACCACCAGATGGTCTCTTTGGAATACATTTGAGATAAGATATTGCATAAAATGGACATGTTAAATTTACACAATTACAACGCACATACTTATTTATTATCGTTAACTAATATCATTTAGGCACCATTAGTAATTTTTTTTTATCGTTCATGGTATTCTGTTCTACAGAGAACATCTTATTTTTTATGAAACTAAAATGCATAGAATGGCCCAATCAAATCACCAAGTGTGCCTACATTTTCTTTTTAATTATTCATCGTTTGGATGTTTTTTTCGAGTATATTTATACCGTATTTCCACCATCACCCTGAAACTTCATTTAGTTGTTTCTTTTCTTCCACTTTTATGTCTTTACCTAGACAGCACTGTCTACATGTTTCGTATGGTCTTATCTTTAATGTCACTTTATGCCACTATTTTCTGATGCTGAGAAAATTATTTTGACGTTGATGTTGAAATTATTGTTAATTTCTTTATACACTTAATTTGTTCTTTTAAATGTGAACAATGACCCATTTCAAAGTTCTCGTTATTTTTCAATAAAGGGGCATAAGCTGTATTTCGATTTTTGTTACTTTTACTACTTGTACAAATAAGACCTGTACACAGGCATTAAAGGGATATAAGCTGTATTTGGATTTTTGTTACTTTTACTACTTGTACAAATAAGATCTATACACAGGCATTAAAGGGATATAAGCTGTATTTGGATTTTTGTTACTTTTACTACTTGTACAAATAAGATCTATACACAGGCATTAAAGCTATACAAGCTGTATCTGGATTTTTGTTACTTTTACTACTTGTACAAATAAGATCTATACACATGCATTAAAGCGATATAAGCTGTATTTGGATTTTTTGTTACTTTTACTACTTGTACAAATAAGATCTATACACAGGCATTAAAGCGATATAAGATGTATTTGGATTTTTGTTACTTTTACTACTTGTACAAATAAGATCTATATCTATACACAGGTGATAAAGGGGGCATTAGCTGTGTTTACCAAAAACATTATTGCATTTTTCCCAACTTTTACTACTTGTACTTGATGTACAGTAACAAATAAGAGCTATACAAAGGCATAGAATAATCCTGTATTCCTGTATAATATGTGAAAGTAAGGTCAGGTCCAGAGTGATATCCATACACAAATGAAAGGTTGAGTTAATCAATTACAAGTGAAAAGATGCCAAACCTGGGTTTCACAATTATATATTAATCTAATCAGTAAAAAAGGGAAAGTATTTTGGAAAAAAAACTTATTGCCCATTTAAACATGATATAATCCTATATGTTTTTGTGAAAATATTGCGAGAGGTCCAGCTTGGTATTCATAAACAAACAGTAAGTCTGAGTTAATCACTTACAATTGAAAAGTTTAGTGGGTTACTCAAGCAATATCCACAAAGTGTACAGAAATATGAGAATCTAACATTTCTGGATATCTCATTTCCGTTATTGTATATCAATTTGAGTAGGAAACAGTATTGTTCTGAAGTGATAAAATTCTAACGTACGGTGTGTAATGGTCAACAGAGAAAATGGTCGTCGTCTACGTACGCCTCAGGAGATATATTGCCAGGATATCCCTCGACCTAGAGTATCTCTTACCTTTCACAGACAGCGTGTTATTTGAACGATATAGGTTTAGGAGAATATCACTTCTTTTTCTGTTGGCTGATATACAGGAACATACGACGTTTGCCCACACTGAAAATGTTACTAGAATGCACAGTGTTCCACAGAAGATCCAATGAACACCTTGACGACTACCAAATAACCATAGCTATGCAACTCATTCATTCTGGTTGTTAAATGCAAGTTTTCACTTTTTACTCAGCAAAGTAAATTTGTAACTTTGAATATTATCTGAATTGATTTGATTATGATCCTGGACGCTTGGTACATAATGCTGATGAGATTTATAATTTAAGGTCATGTGTCAGCGAGGGCATCTTTCAAATAAACTGTACTCAGAGAATACGTGAAACATGTTTATTTGAAACAGTCGAACAAAATAGCAAACACAAAACATCAGGAAGCTTTATCCTACAGGTTAAATTTATATAAAGTGACGGATATCAAAATATTAACCCTTGGGATGTCCAAGATACAATATACAAATCTGGTAAACGTTGGATAAACACGGACCTTGAAATCTAGAGAGGGTGTCATTATATTACATGATTATACATGTTTTTCATTTCATAAGATGCTGTGCAATTATATTTGTGATTGCCACACACACACACAGAGAGAGAGAGAGAGAGAGAGAGAGAGAGAGAGAGAGAGAGAGAGAGAGAGAGAGAGAGAGAGAGAGAATTAATTTAATAACCTAGTTCGAAAATAAATTCACACTATTAACACACACACACACATATATATATATATATAGTGTGTGTGTGTTGTGTGTGTGTGTGTGTGTGTGTGTGTGTGTGTGTGTGTGTGTGTGTGTGTGCGCGCGACTTAATACCATCACGATACGTGTTCCTGATTTTCAACATATAGTTCCGAAATAAAATTACACTATAAATTACAAATGCTTAACCCTATATCTGTTGAACCTATTTATTTGAAATTTAATGATTGATTTCCTTGTTTGCATATGTTTCCATCGATATAATGTCGAATATGAAATGCATTTCAGGAAATCATTACATAATACAATCAGACGTTACACATTCCTGATGATAATTCAGGACGTTACAGACGGATAATATATAAATATGAAGTATTGCAGTAATGTAATGTTTATTTTATTATGGTTCATTACATTTGTAAATTGTGAAAAAGTCTGTGATTTTCAGGAAGGGTGAGTTTCACTAATATTATTATTATTATTATTATTATTATTATTATTATTATTATTATTATCATTATTGTTGTTGTTGCTGTTGATAAAATTAATTGTAATATTGATTTTCAGTGAGAAGAAATGTTGTACTCACTATCAATTGGTGAACGGAAGATGCGTAGGTGAGGTATCTTTTTTTCAATTTACACCAACTTGACATTTTTTTTCACTAAACTGGAACTTTTCACATAATTTGACCAATTCAACGAACTAGAATGATCTCCATGGAACAGTTACGGCGTGTGTGGCGTTCTAACAGAGTACACTGACTCCTTTCGAACACCTGGTCCTAACCCGATTGAAATGTTTAATTGCTCTGATGTTGGAACTATTTACATATCCAATGCAATGTAATCTAAATGACTTGAGTTTCGATTATCCGTTGTTACTTCTTCATTTTTACTTTTATATCAGCAAAAATCAGAATTTTGAAAAAAATATATATATGTTATCCATAGTAGGCCCTATTTATCCATCATACTTATTATTTGTTTTTAAATAGGCAATATGTTTTTGTTACTATTATTTAAAGTTAATCAAGCATTAAACAAACCATACTTTTAAAGC